>APFE030309304.1:208476-232934 GCA_000404065.3 Pinus taeda
ATCTAAGAATTGTTCATTTATGTAATGTAAAGGAGGTTTCCCCCTTGAAGAGGCTGAATTCTAAGGCGTTGATCTATCTTTTCTATCTTTTCTTGAGTTGGTTTCTAACAGTGGTTTTATGACAGTGCTTACATGGATGAAGATCAAAACAATGATCTTTAAAATGGCCAACTCGGTCACAGTGTTGGCATTTCACAATCTGTTGTTGTTGTTGTTGCTGTGGAAGAGGAGCAAAATCTGGAACAACTGGAGGTGAACTGTCATGAAGAACAGGTGAAGATGAATCATCCTGAAGAAATCCAGCAGTTTGAAATTGAATTGGCTTTGAGTAGTCTGGAATACGAAAGGACAAGTCCTTGTCATATCCAAGATCAGTTATGTGCTTGTTGTGGACAAGCTGTTCCCAAGGTATGCTGATGGGCTTGGGAAGTGCAAACCAAGTTTTTGCACCTCCATGTACAACTGCTGCTTTATTGGGTACTAATCTGAACCAACTGTAACATTATAGACTTGCTTCTGATGGTTTGCAGTCTCAATGTTCTGAATAGAAACATGTGTAGAATGACTTCTCTGTTTTAATTCTTCTTGTTGTAGCAGAGTTTCTAGCTGCAAAAAATCAATTTTCTCTTGTGCATTTTGTAGACAGACCTGAATGTCTGTAAGAGAAACTTTTCTAACTTTTAATGTATCATGAGTAGTAGACAATATCAGAGTTTTGAGGAACTCTAATACTTCATTGATTATGGCCATTTTCTCCAATGTTAAACTTACACTTTAAACCAACTATGAACCAATGTCACTACAAGGTATTCTCGAAGTTTGTTCTCCCAGAAAACTACAACAATCAAATGAGATTATTCCTTGAGGAATGAATCAAAAGCAAGTTTTTAACTCTACACTTATTCTCGAAACCCACACACAATGATGGTTGGTTGCATTCATATACAAGGAAAGTATATTGTGCATTCCCAAACAATGAGACACAAATGCTACAACAAATAAAATACTTGTTTTTCCACTCAGAAATATATATCAGCGAGGATGCAAGCTTTACACAGTCATCTATTCAAGAAATAAAGTGTATTTTATCAATTTTACACCGGAGCTCCAACAACTGTACAATAACGACCAAAAAAATCTGCTAAATTCATCCACTGAACATTAGCTTTCTTATTTTCTATTCAACTGTAACTCAAAAAATTGGACTATAAAGAACATTCATCAAGGCAATAAACCTTTCAGTTCCTTTCTATCTGCACCGAATGCCTCAGTCCCAAACCCCTTTACATATACATGAGCAAAAAGTTCTGAAGGATCTGGCATTGGACTTTCCTTTGCCAGGACAATTGCATCATCAACTTCTTTTTTTTTTTATTTATTCCTTTTCAATATCCTTCAATTCAGTTGTTGTGGCTATGTTATTGGCTAGCACAAGTTTACGGACCCTTTCAATTGGATCACGCTCCTGTTTGACACCTATTAAGTCGAATGCCTTCTGCTACCTGCATATACAATTTTAGGTCTAAGAAACGCATAACATACATACTCAAATGGGCAGGCTCATTATGGCTTAGGAATACTAGTACCAGGACTATTTATTGCTTTCGAGTGGTGGAACAATCAGGGTGACAAAGAATGACAACTCCAACACCGTCCAGTCACATTATGAAAAGAAATTCTCTGTCTAATACAAATGGCCTATATGCTATCGATGCTATATTGTACCAGTATAGGTACCAGCTTCTTGCCAGTATAGGTACCATGTTATTTCATCTCAGGAACTGAATCTCCTTTCCACAGGGTCAATATCCTTTATATCTCTGATAAATTTGTAATGCTTGCGAGCTTATACCTTGGGATTTTAGATGAGCTTCCAGTGTTCAACTGCTGATTTAATGATGGTCAACTGCGTTCAATTTCTAATAGGCAAGTAGCAATTCTATGTTAATGGATACCAGTCATTCTTTCCTCTATGCAAAGAGAATTAAGCCATCATTCCTGGAAATACAATTAAAACATACGATAAATCAATTATGACTGTATTTCATAAAGAAGGAAGTAAAGCTTTGTCCATTTCCATGCTGCAATGTCCAAGAGACTTCATTCTTTTAACTCTACACTTATTCTTTTAGTCTCCAAACCAATAATTGTTGCCCAAAACTCATCGTAAGGGAGCTATAATACATCGATAATCTTCTGAACTTTTCATTGAATTCTGCATCAGAGGTACTCTCCGTAATAACAAGGAAAGGTAATGAGCAATATTCTTCTAAATCCACAATGTTGCAAGTGCCTTGTAATTTCAGTTTCTAGGCAATTTAATCACCATCCTGGGTAAGGCTTTAATGGAAGAAATTTATCATGTATGTTTTCCACTCTTCATCTCTCCAGCTTACAACAAATTGAGTTAAACTCAACGGGGTTGAAATAACAGTGCAATAGAGGGCGACCTTCTTGGATTGGAAAATTTGAGGCAATAAATTACAGGAATTCTCTGCCTCTTTGGTGAAGGAAAAATCGGCTTCTTCCTTGGCACAATAATTTCTAAAGATGCTCACACAATTCGGCCTTCAAAAACATCTTGGTATTGCTGGATAGCTGAAACTTCAACCTCTTGCAATGAGGAAGTTTTCCCACCTGGAGCAACGTTCCATGTTCAAATCAGAGATGGGTTTCGTATATGCCAATACGCATTTGAAAGCCCTCATAGTTGTACTTCACAACAATAATGCAGATAAATGGTGCAGATAAGCAGTAATAATGTACCGCAGATGGTTCTTTGCAAGGAAACTCTATTTTCAGGAAGAGCGGGTGTTTATGAATCAGGAGCAATTATCAACCAACTATGAACCAGAAAGAAAACATTCAAGTTTTGTAGAAAGAAACATTGTACGCAGTGTATTGGGGCAATAGAAATGTCAGAAAAGTTACATTATATAAAACTAATTTGAGACCTGCGCTCTGACTGGAAGAGCATTTGCTGCAATTTCACTGACAGAGAGAGGAATGTTTGTTGGCTTGATGGGTGATATGATGACACACTAATAATTCTTCTGATTCATGAGCAGAGAACAGTGGGCAGGTTTGATGGATAGTAGCAGAACTAACAGGTTGCAGCTAAAATTTAGCTAAGAAAATATTCATGAAATGCAGAGGTCATGGTAGAAATAACCTACAAAGAAAGGACATAAAACAAATGGCTCAATTTAATTATGCAGGGCAGGGATACGCCTGCTCTGATACCATGTTAAACACATATGGGCAACAAGAGAATCTGAAGGATAAAACATGAGAGTTCAATTTTTATTAACAAGTGATATACATTTATAGTACATATTATGACCGTTGGGTTCCACATCCCAAGGTCTCTGGACTCCTTTTGTCTATTCGGCTTCCACACTAACCCATTGAGGATTAGGTGTCCAACAAAAATGAATTTTAATTTAAATTATTATTATATTTTAAGAGAAATACTTATTTCTAAAAAAAAATTCTTTTTAAATTATTGAAATTTTATATGTTTATTAATTATATGTTCTTAAACATCATTATCACTGATCCAAATTGGATCCTAAAACACTCTCTAAGTTTTCATGAACTCTTTAAAAATTATGCCAAAGATTCAAAGTCTTATAAAGATCAAGCATATCGGAGGTATCCTCATAACAATTGCAATTGGTGATCAGCGCGGAGCAACAAGGACCGTCGATCAAGTGCGTAGACCGTCGACTCATGGTGACGCGCGCTATCGCAAATTGGCAAATCCAGAGGCCATTTTGAGAAACGGGGGTAGTTTCTGATATGCGATTAGCATGCTAATCACATATCGCAGGGCAAACCCCTTAAAGAAGGAAAGGTCACGAGCGCCCGGAGCTGAAAAATCATAAGATGCAATGGATATCATTCTGATTCTGTCAGAAGCGGGATCCCACAAAAAACTGGCAGAATATCGGAGGGGCTTTGAGCTGTAAGCGGTTTCAACCGAGTCCCGCCCGATGTCACACAATGGTTGCCACACATCTGGCGGAAGAGAGAGAAAACCGCTCATATCGGACAAATAAACATCATGTTACTTATCCGCCTGATATGGATGACGACCGTAGGATTTGGAGGCTCCAGATCAACGGTGAAGATGCGTTCTGATGAATGACTAGATTTGACGAGGTTAACAGGCAGAGTTGTATAGGATTTGGGTTCTGATATGGACGATGCATTGGTAGAAGGTCGTGTTTCACGAGTATTCTTGGAGTTAAGGGTAAAAACGGTCATTTCAAGTATGTTCAAGAGAACTGACACTCATCCGTTACGAAATAGGTGGCCACCTCCCTATGGGGCATTATACAGTGATTGATGATGCAGGACAAGGGGATTTAAACGGAGAAAGGCAAGGGAACCAGAAAGTTGGGAAGTGGAAACGAATAGTCAAGAAGCAGACTGGCTTTAAAGCCACAAACTGATAGAGAGAGCAGCAAGCAAGTTAAGAGGCAGAAAGATAAGAGCAGAGAGCAGAGAGAAGAAGTTGAGCTGACCTGCAGATGCAAAGGCAACATCAAGCCAGAGTTAAAACAGAGACAGAGAGAGTCAGAGAGTCTGTGCACTCCAGAGAAGGCTTGAGAGGTTCAAGTGCACTCCTCTGTAATGCCTGTCATGTATGAGTGTCAGATTGGGCTCATACTACTGTGACCAATAAAGGTCGAGAGTCAGTAAGGAAAGTCTATGTATTCCAGGGACTTGGGGGATCCAAGTATAGTTTTTCTAATTTATATCTGTGTGTGAGACTCAAATTGAGCTCACTATTGTAAAAACTCTGCTTTGAAAACATAATAGAGAGGCCACCACTATAGGTTGGACCAGGAAACCTAGCCTAGGAGTATTGGGTGAACTCCTTATTAAACTTGTTGTGTTTATATGCTTTCCTGTTGTGTTTTCTTTAACTGCTTCAGTGTCTGTGTATTTCGCAATATTATCAATCCGTTGCATGAAATAACAGACACATCCATGCACATGGGTCTGTAATACCTTATTAATTGTCTTAGATCAAATTTAGATCAAGTGGTATCAGAGCTCTAGGTTGCTAAGGTTAGACAAGCTTGTGTTGAATTTTGTTGTTGAATGCTAACTAGGATAAAGCTCAAATTAGGAGAAAGAGAATTGGTTGAAGCTAACCCAAAAATTGGAAGAGTCTATCCTAAGAGGAAAATGGCAAAAAAACTCCCTTGGAATCAGACTCCCAATTCATGGACAGTTTCATGACCATGAGAGCCATGGTATAGGAAATGTATAGAGAATTAAAGAAAGGTAGAGATGAAGATTCATCAAACTCCAAACAAGATAAAGGAGTAGAAGAATCTCTCCTCCATGACCATTCTAAAGGCAAAGGGAAAGAAGAAAAGCTTCCCACACCTCCTAATACCCCTAAAAATAAAAAGAAAACATCTTTGATTAAATTGGATGTTAAATTTGATTTGCCGATATATGATGGAGAGTTGAATGCAAAGAAGTTGGATAATTGGATTAGACAGATTGATGTATATTGCAGGGTGCAGAGCATTGATTCAGACAAAATTAAGATTCAGCTAGCCAGCCTACGCCTTGGAGGCACTGCCTTGGTATGGTGGGAAGGTAGGACACACGCTGACATGAAGAAGCATGGTAAAATCCTTTCTATCTGGAGCGAATTTGTTTCTGCGATTAAAAAGCAATTCTATCCACTAGTTTATATGCAGCAAGCCATGATGAGCTGGAAAACTCTTCGCCAATTAAAAGAGAAAAGTGTACAAGGCTACACCCAAGAATTTAGAAAAAGAGCTTTGATTCTAGGAATTTCTTTAGACTCACCTGAAACTTTGCTGAAGTATATAGGTGGTCTACACAGCTATTTAAAGCACACCGTTCTCATGTTTAATCCTACTAGCATAGATGAGGTATCTGTTCAGGCTACACATCTAGAAGCTAGAGGCAAGAATGTGAACCCAGAAGTTGGGGGATCATCAAAACCCACCGCAAGCAAGAACAAGGAAAAGAGAAAGCAGAAATGGAAAGAGAGGAAAACCAATGTTGTACAAAAGACCAAACCTTCATGCACTCACTGCAAGAAGGATGGGCATGATGATGAACACTACTAGATTCTGCATCTGGAGCTGAGGCCCAAGAAGTTCGATGGAAAAAAGAAGAAGACTGCTGCAGCTATTCAAAAAGATTTGGGGTCAGACTCAGGAGATGAAACAACAATCACAACCACAGGTATAAAAGGTAAAAATTCTGAAGCATCTACTAGTAATTCTACACAATCTATTGATAATGAAGAAAATGAGAGAAAAAGACATGAGCTTTTTCATATTAGAGTTATTTCCAAGCATCAAAAGATTGATACTTCGTTTGATAGTGGCTCACAAGTAAACTTGATTTCTGAAGCAATTGTAAAAAAGTTGTGATTACTAACCACACCTCACAAGAAGCCATATCCATTGGGTTGGTTATGTGATAAAGCAAAGCTGCAAGTGACTAGACAATGTAAACTTAGGTTTTCTTTTGGGTTAGCATTTGTAGATGAGGTTGAGTTAGATATAGTTCCTTTTGATATATGTGGAATTGTTTTAGGAAGTCCTTACTTGTATGATAGAAAAGCCATTTTCTATAGAACTCAAAACAAGAACCAACTCATTAAAGATGGAACCAAATATATTGTAAGAGCTCATAAACTCAAAAATAGTTATACTCTCATAAACTCAGGGTAGATGAAAAGAATTGTAAATTCATGGAAACAATTTTTATTGATGGTTGTAAAGGAAAAGAAACCTGATAAAACCAATGTATTTGAAGGATGTAATGCTAAACAACAAGTTGATTTAGCAAAAATTGTTTCAGAATATGATATACTATTTCAAGAATCTAAAATTCTGCGACCCAAAAAGGAAATAGTACATGATATTAATTTGCAACAAGATGCTCCATTGCCTAACATTGGAATGTACAGGTTGTCCGCTTTAGAGAATGCAGAAATTAAGAAGCAAGTACAGGAGTTGCTCGAGAAAGGGTTCATAAGACCTAGCACATCACCATGTGGGTCTCCAATTGTCTTGGTGAGAAACAAAGATGGCTCATGGATAATGTGCATTGATTACCGAGCACTGAATAAGATAACGATAAAAAATCGTTATCCCCTTCCTCGCATAGATGATCTATTATATCAGTTGAAAGAATCCGTTTACTTTTCCAAGTTGGCCTTGCATGGTGGCTACCATCAGGTGAGTTGCATAGCAATATGCATGGAAGACTGCTTTCAAAACAAACCAGGGATTGTATGAGTGGTTAGTTATGCATTTTGGCTTAACTAATGCTCCTGCTACTTTCATGAGAGTAATGACTGATGTACTCAAACCTTTTATTGATGATTTTGTCATTTTATATTTAGATGACATTCTTATATTTAGTAAAACATGGGAAGCACATTTGAAGCATGTCAAGCAGACTCTAAATGTTTTGAAAAGAGAAAATATCTATGTTAAGCTCTCAAAATGTGAATTTGGAAAAAAATCTTTGAATTATTTGGGTCATATTGTAGGGGGTGGTGAATTGAAGCTAGAACCCTCTAAGGTTGCAGTCATTGTAAACTGGCCTAAACCCAAATCTACTACAGAAGTTAGAAGCTTCCTGGGAGCAGCACAGTATTGGAGAAAGTTTATTGCTAACTTTGCCTTGATTGCAGCTCCCTTACATGCTTTAACAGGATTGAACAAGGTGTTTTAGTGGGGAGGCAAACAGCAGAAAGCCTTCGACGCCTTAAAAGAAAAGATTAGTATAGCACCAGTACTAGCACTACCCGATCTTCAAAGACCCTTTGAGATTGAAACAAATGCCAGTGACTATGCCATGGGAGTAGTATTGATGCAACACGGTAAACCCATATGTTATCATTCTGAGACATTTAAGTCTGCAGTAGTTAATTATCCCATGTATGATAAAGAATTGTATGCATTAGTATAGAATGTGAAAAAGTGGAAACATTATTTAATGGGCAAAGAGACAGTTATACATATTGATCATCAACCACTTCAATATTTACACTCACAAACTAAGTTGCAATAATCAAGACACTATAGGTGGATGGGTTTTCTACAATAGTTTCATCTTGTCATCAGATATAAAAAGGGAAACACAATAAAGTTGTAGATATGTTGTTCAGACCAATCATAAATGCATCTACTATACTTAAGCATAATTCAGTATTGCATGAAAGCTACATTGAACAGTATGCTCAATATATAGATTTTAAAGATGTATATGAAACTTTAAGTCATGGCAAATAAGTAGAAGAATTGGATTATCATGTTAAAGACCAAATCTTGTATCGTTTTCGAAAGTTATGCATTCCTCAAACTAAAAGAGTAAAGATAATTTGAGAAGCACACACTTCTATAATATTAGGTCACTTTGGTGTAAGTAAAATAGTTGCACAGTTGCAAAGATTTTGTTATTGGCCAAAAATGAATGAAACAATTTCTAGATATGTAAGAGGGTGTACCATGTGTGCTAAAAGCAAGCCCAACAATAGAAAACTAGGCTTATACACTCCACTACTAGTTCCTTCTCATCCTTGGGAAAGTGTTTCCATGGACTTTGTTGGGGGACTGCCTAGCTCTAGAAAAGGTCATGACTATTTATATGTTATTGTAGATAGGTTCAACAAAATGTGTATTTTAATACCCTGTAACAAATAGATTACAGCTGAACAAACAACAAAATTGTTATTTCAGCATGTATGGGTTCATTTTGGATTACCCACTTCCATTATATCTGATCGAGATTCCTGATTTGTTGGGAAATTTTGTTCGAGTCTATGGGAATTGATGGACACCAGACTGAAGAAGAGCACAAACTTTCATCCACAAATAGATGGCCAAACAGAAGTGGTCAACAGGACAATGATCTAGTTGCTTAGAGGCTATTGCAGCAAGCATCCCAAGCTTTGGGATGAAAATTTATGTTATTTGCAACATGCTTACAACCGTGCTAAACATTCTTCTACACAGAAATCTCCTTTTGAGACTTGTTTTGGTTTCACACCAAGGTCTCCCTTGGATTTTGTCTTTGGTAAAGACATAGCGGTTGATGGACACAATGATGTGGACAAGGCAACCAAGTTCATTGAACAAATCCAAGAAATTCACCAGGCAGTACAGGAACAGCTGGAAAAGAGCCAAGCCAAGTACAAGGCAAGGCATGATAAGCATCGGATTGAGCATAGTTTCCAAGTTGGTGATCAAATCTGGCTGTATATCAGCAAAGACAGAATGCAAGGTGAAGGTAAGAAGCTAAAGCCAATAAGGTATGGACCTTTCAAGATACTTGAGAAAATTGGCGAGAATGCTTTTCACCTTGATTTGCCAACTTACATGCACATCTATTCGATAGTTAATGCAGAAATCTTGAGATTATGTGAACCTTCATTGATTGAACATCCCAAAGAGCAGAGTCAATTTCCTTCTATTGATGATTTGTTGCCTGAATATCTCAATGAATTGCAGGAAGATACACTTTTGGACAAGAAGGTGAGAACTACGTGTAGAGGGGATGTTGAGTACCTCAGGATTAGACTCAAAGGTTCAAAACCAAGCAGTGCAAAATGGACAGAAATTGGGCAAGTGAGGAATCTATACCCTCACTTTATTGATGCTTAAAAACCAACTTTTGGTGGTCCAAAAGCTTTTTTAGTGGGAAGGCTGTGATCCAAATTAGATCTTAAAACACTCTCTAAGTTTTCATGAACTCTTTAAAAATCATGCCAAAGTTTCAAAATCTTATAAAGATCAAGCTTATTGGAGGTATCCTCATAACAGTTGCAATTGGTGATCATCACGGAGCAACGAGGACCGTCGGTCAAGCGCGTAGATCATCGGCCCATGGTAATGCATGCTATCACAAATTAGCAAATCTAGAGGCCATTTCGAGAAACAGGGGTAGTTTCTGATATGCGATTACTGACAAGTCACTAATCACATATCACAGGGAAAACCCCTCAAAGAAGGAATCGTCGCGAGCGCCCGGACCCGAAAAAACATAAGATGCAACGGATATCGTTCCGATTCCGTCAGAAGCGGGGTCCCACAAAAAACTGACAGAATATCGCAGGGGCTTCGAGCGGTAAGTGGTTTCAACCAAGTCTCGCCCGATGCCACACAATCGTTGCCACGCGTCTGATGGAATAGAGAGAAAGCCGCTCACATCGGATGAATAAACATCATGTTACTTATCCACCCAATATGGACGATGACTGTAGGATTTGGAGGCTCTAGATCAACGGCGGAGGCGCGTTCCGATGGATGACTGGATTTGACGAGGTTAACAGGCAGAGTTGTATAGGATTTGAAGTTTGATATGGATGATGCATTGGCAGAAGGTCATATTTTGTGGGCATTCTTGGAGTTAACGGTAAAAACGGTCGTTTCGAATATGTCCAAGAGAGCTGACACTCATCCGTTATGAAATAGGTGGCCACCTCCTTGTGAGGCATTATACATTGACTAATGGTGCAGGACAGAGGGATTCAAACGGACAGAGACAGGGGAACTGGAAAGCCGAGAAACGGAAACGAACAGCCAAGAAGCAGATTGACTTTAAAGCCAAAAATTGACAAAGAGAGCGGAAAACAAGTTAAGAGGTAGAAATCTAAGAGCAGAGAGTAGAGAGAAGAAGCCAAGCTGACCTATAGAAGCAAAGGCAACATCGAGCCAGAGTTGAGACAGAGACAGAGAGAGTCAGAGAGTCTGTGCATGCCAGAGAAGGCTTGAGAGGTTCAAGTGAACTCCTCTGTAATGCCTATCATGTATGAGTGTCAGATTGGGCTCATACTACTGTGACCAATAGAGGGTGAGAGTCAGTAAGGAGAGTCTGTCTACTCCAGGGACTTGGGGGATCCAAGTACAGTCTTGCTGATTTATATCTGTGTGTGAGACTCAAATTGAGCTCACTATTGTAAAAACTCTATTTGAAAACATAATAGAGAGGCCACCACTGAAGGCTGGACCAGGAGACGTAGCTCAGGAGTATTGAGTGAACTCCTTATTAAACTTGTTGTGTTTATATCTTTCCCTGTTGTGTTTTCTTTAATTGCTTCAGTGTCTGTATATTTCGCAATCTTATCAATCTGTTGCATAAAATAACATAGACACATCCATGCACATGAGTTTGTAATACCTTATTAATTGTCTTAGATATATTTCAGATCAGTTACAAATATGAATTATTATAATTTAAATGTTCAATGTGATATGTAAATCATAAATTTTTTATTGAAATAAATATTTGTAATTTTATTAATGAAAACAAAATTTCAATCTAACAAATTAAATTTATTGCATTTATTATTTTTTTAATTGAGCTAATGTTATTATTATTATTATTTTATTACTACAATATCTCCCCTATACTGAAGTGTAATACACCTCTCAACACAAAGATTGTGAAAAAAAAATGAATAAAAAAAGTTGCCCCATCCAAAACTTGCAACAAAACTTTAGCTAATTTAGTGGCTTGTGAATTTGTGGCTACACTCCAACCTATCCTTTTTATTTCAAATTTAGCATCACAATACATTGTGTCAAATTAACTTGTTCACACATACCACTCCATAATGTATATATAACTTGACACAATGTTAAGTTTATCAAGTTTCCCTTTGGTGAAATTGTAAAAATATTAACAAGTAAAAATTCTCTTCTACGTGGTGTTTGGTTTAAAGTTTTGTGTGTGAACGTGTATGTTAATTCTTATTTGTATTTTAAGTGAATCTAATGATTAAGAACATGTGTATATTTCTAAAAGGTTACAAGATCAAGTCTAGAGGGGGGTAGAGTATGTACACATCCAAAGACCTTAATAGTCAAATTGTTGTGTGGCGGTGGGTCCCTTATCCCATAAACAAGGGTGTCTCATACACCAATGGTGTTTGGCTTCACCATGACCTTAATATTAGACTATTATTATCATTATAGAGCTTGAGTGGTTCTAATGGTTATGGGCATGTGATTTCCCCTAAGAGGTCATAGGTTCAAATCCAGAAGTGGGTAGAGTATATACATAGTGGGCCCAATGGTTAAGGGAATGTGTTTCCTCCTAAGAAGTCATAAGTTCAAATCTAGAGGGGTATAGAGGATGTACACTTTAGTCATAATATTTACATTCATGTAGACTTTATCCGTAATTTGAACATGATTGTAAAATTTAATTACTATTGTTCTCAAGACCTTTTGTTTACTTTAAAATAATTTAAATTATTGGAATATTTAAAAAAATACTTAATTTTTTTGAATTTACTCATTTATTAGTTTACTTATTTTCTAATTTATAAGGAACCTAATTAAACCAAACTTTTTCCAAATCTAAATTCAATTCATAAAAAACATAAAATGTCACTCCAACAAAAAATTTACATAACCAAATTTGTTGGACATAATATTGTCATTAATGACAACATGTGTCATTGATGTCAAAGTGTAATTCAAATGAAGTTATGGATAGAATGGTTAGTGTTATAGGTCAGTTTTTCACATCCGATTAGTGAGCCTCCTAATGGGATCAATCAACATCCTATTCTCCCTTGTCACCATCTTGCACAAAGCCCTATGCATGTACCTTTCATTTCCTAGAGTTTGAGCCCTAAACTGCTTCATCTAAGCCAGTTTGAGGACCAACACTCTCAGTAGGCCTACAGGGAGTGTTGGTCCTCAAACTGGCTCAAATGAAGCAATTTAGGGCTCAAACTCAGGGAAATTAAAGATACATGCATAGGGATTTGTGCAAGATGATGACAAGGGGGAATAGGATGTGGATTGGTCCCATTAGGAGGTTCACTGATCGAATGTGACAAAATGGCCTATAACAAAATGCCCTCTAAAGCACAAAGTCAGAGATGATGACTGAAGTGCTTTGCCTTGTGACAAGTAGGGATCAAGGACAACCAATGAGCTTTATCTGTTACAATACATTTACAACATGGCATTTTTGTTTGTTGAGGGAGGCATACCCATACTCAATTCATAAGCTAACATAACATGTACAATGATCAAAAGACACGTTCATAGATGCAACTAGTGGACCCATAACTAGATGACTGTTTATATGATCACAACCATCATACATTGTGATATTTGTATAATCCTGAAATCGTATTCCAGATGGCGGAAACTAGATCTGGGGTCTTCTATCTCATTCACAGGACCAACCAATGTACAAATCTAACCATGTGAATCAATGATTTGGATTCAAACATGGTAGACACCATCTGATTATCAACCAATGATGTAATTCATTAACAGATGCGAGAAAAACCATCGATGATGTTAATGGCTCTCAAGGTACTACAATACAATCTATGTGATGTGAATGAATGACTTGATGTCGAACACCACACAAAATCTTTTAGTTGAAGGCCATTGATGTAAACATGTCGCCAAGAGCGAGGAAACTTGTCATTGATGTATGCAAGCACCAAGGTATCAAGTGGTGTTTCTAAGTCAATTTCCTGGATGATGTGTTGATGTCGACAGGAAGTGACCCGTCACAGGAGGGCCTTGATGTATCCCCCATCAATGACACGAAACAGGTGTGATTATTGAGACAGAATGATCATAATGATGCTAACATGGAACCTTTTCATGCTATTCTACGCATAGAAATCTTTCCAACGGTGCAAGAATCGCATCAATTGGAGTCTATATGCAAAATTTATGCCACTCAGAAGTTGACCTCTCACACCTATAGTTCGGGAGGATGTCGTGTCATCCCCCATTATTCATGGAAAAAGGGATAGCCATGTGTTTTTGATGTAAAAGACTCTGGAAGATTCTATTTTGTAACTCTAGTTAAGAGTTGATGTAGTCAAACTTAACCACTAGTAGGCTATCGGGCTGTGTTATAATCGGACCACTAGGAGGAAGAGGCATTCCATTCTTTCAAGAACATTTTGTTCCATAGTTGAGCAAAGATGGCCAAGAGATATAGGAGGTAGAGCACACATAGATAATTTGTGCACTATAGTAGCCCACGGGCCACAGACATTACTTATTTGTATCTGTAGCGAGTGAATCAGCCTCACCTTCCTGCTGGGTTTTCTCCCAAAAGGGTTTCCCATAGAGCATATCTTGTGTATTATTTGTGTCTGAGCTTATTTTGTCGTTCTCTACTTTTCTTCTTGATTTACTTTTACATGCATGCACTAATTACAGTTAACTTTACAGATCTAGAAATTAAATAAAATTGTAATAGTGTAGAATCTCATATTTTAAATATAATAATATCATATTTGTTATGAGGAGTTGTCTATTGGAATATCCAAGGCAGTTTACGGATCATGACTCCACCTTTGACCATATCTTCTATTACGGGATCTAACAAAGACTTGACAAACCATTCCACTAACGACTAATCGGGAACATAAGTCTTGACCAACCTGCGATGACGTCTTCACTCATGAATGTGATCCGAAATGTGAGTAGAGTCTGATTGTTTAAATTTATTCAATAGCTTCGTTCTAGTTCCGTATCTCATGGGCAACTGGCAATGTGTGAGGAAGGTAGTGGCTAAGATGTTGAAGTCGTGAAATGACGCTCTAGTTAATTCAATATACCATTTAGTTGCAGTACCTGTAAGCGTTAATTGGAAAAGACGGAGTTGAATGGAATCATCGTTAAGTGAATTAGATGAACACCATAGATGATACATCATAACATGCATCAATGGGTCTTCTCCTGGATTCCCATTGAACTTTGGGATATCAGAAGGAAAATTAGTGGGAATAATCAGCCACCATGGTGAATGAGCAATGGGGTCGTTAGTAAGTCAGGTTAAATCCAATAACTCAAGACTAGCCACAAAAGGAAACTGTCGATTAAAGTCTGGAGGCGGATGACCTGGATATGAAGGGATAGCCTGGGAAACATGCACTTGTATTCCTGGACAAGGAGGGTTATGTTAATAAGGAACTTGGTTACCAGAATATGGAAGGTTTTGATAACCAGCATACAAGTGGGTTTGTTTCCCAGCCCCAAGATGGTGATAAAGCTACTAGAACGGTTGGGTTTGGATTTGTGGCCTTGAAAAGGCACTTAATGTGATCCATATTGTTGCCTGATCGGGATTTGCATTTCCCCCTGGTACGGGTTCGATTGAGACTGTGCCAAAATTTGAAGAATTTGATTAAGAAGGTGAGGGACCTTGTACAGGTTGAAAAATTAGGATATGGGGAGAACCATACATTTTTGGAATGGGCTATAAAGGTTGGCTCACATGTATTTGATATTGTTGAGGTGCTGACGAATAGGTAGGAATTTGTGATGAAGATGGTATAGTTTGAGAATTCAACAATCAATCCCAATATGAACCAGGTTGTACAAGTAAAGTAGGTTTCCAAACACTAGAATCCATTCCAGGATAAGGAGGACTATAGCAAGGCAGATTACCATATTGAGGTATACCAACAACAGGTTGCCCCCTTATCATGGAATATAAGGGCCGACCTATTGCTCTATTATAGGTGTAGATGGAGGAGAGGTCCAAGGACTAGAAGCCACACCAAAAAAGGTACCAGATAATGACTAATAGCCAGGCACGACGGACAAGCCACCATATAAATGAGCTTCTCATGATGTTATGAACATAGATGAGGATGTGACACTTAATGTATCAACCATAATAGTGGACACAGGCTGGGAGTTTGAATAAGTTCTAGTCATGGTTAACAATCCCAATGAAGATTATTGTGTGAAATCCATGAGTAAGCCCAAAGAATTAGGTAAAGGAGATTGTGTTGGTGGTTTAAGAGACAAAAGAGGATTGGTTTGACAAAAATAAATTCCTTCCCAATGAATGGGAGTAGAATGACGAGGATCTTCTTGAGGGATCTCTTCAATACCTATAAGTCTATATGGAAGAGGCTCACCGTCAGGCCCAAGATATATTGGTTTTGTCTGAGAGAAAGGAAGAGAGGAGGAAGGTCCCAAAGACTCAGGTAAAGATGGCCGAGGCTCCTCAATAACCTTAGGAAACAAATTTTATGACTCAGGGAGATCAAATTTAATGATCTCAGCTAACAAAGTTTGAGGGACTTCTGTTTCAATTGTGTTAGTGTCACTAATAGTTACATATGTGATCTCGGGTTCGGAACTCAAAGGGACAGATGATTCTGGCTAATCAATATCGAGTGGAGGGCTAGACGTAGTTCTTGATGTTCCTGATTTTGTGTTTGCTTATGTCTAGGACGATGGTTCGGAGTAGCCTCTAGAGGAAGAGGAGGCTTATTTTTCATTCTACAGGAATGACGGGAAGGGGGATTTTGTTCTTCCACGTTGGGCAATAAATTTTATTAACACAAAAATAAATAAATCAAAAAGAGGGTAATCTTGGCATAAAGGATTACCAAGCAACCCTCGACTGCAATATACACCTTGGTGAACCAAGGACTTAATGTACGACAACCAATCTCCCTGAATTTTGTGTTTGATGTATCACAGTATACAAGGCGACAAACTCAGTTACCTATGGATGGATAACAACCTGTTGGGGACTCCCAAAATATATGTGACGGTACGTGGGAGTGCATTCTATAGTAGTGCTATCTAATGTGTAACCGTTCAATGAGAGCGTTCCCATATACTTTATGTGCTTGGAGCACCACCAATATACTCAAAGGTATGTGGAGTATGGTCCTATACACTCACATACATGGAATGGGATTTTACCCTCAATATGCAACGCTTGGCAAACAATGACAATTCCTACGTTTAACGATGTTGGAACACTACTCTAGCCTATACCTCTAAATGTTTGTGTTAATGTTATAAATTATCCTTAGGTTGATTGAATAAATGTTACTGTTTTCTTTTATTATGTTTTAGTTTTAGGGCTCACCATGAATGTTACATGAATGTCCTAAAATGCAAACCTAGCTTGAGAAAATAGAAATCCTTTCTCTTTCAATGAAAATCTAGCTAAGGGAAGAAACAATCATGATGCGACACATAATATGTAGCAAACAAGATGCACGATGCAATTTACTTTCCAATGCAACTGTTCTTATGCTAATGCACATGCAAAACCCTAAATGGCAATGCAATTTTTTTCTTTTCACCACACTTAATTTTCGAAATGGAGAAAGCTAAGATGCAAATATTCAATTACTGATTCAATTACAATTTTCAGAATGAGGACTAAAACAACATTTCATCTAAGTGATCAACAATCAGATGAAATTAGTTTACAAACGACCAAGTGATAAGAACAAAGAAAAGCCAAAACCAATTCTTACCAAAGGAAAACAACAGAAATGCAAACCAAATGGAGGCTTTAGAGAGACCACAAGACAATGAAGACTCAGGGAAGTTTTGCTGGAAGTAGGCTAACCAAAAATAGGCTCAATAACCAAGGCAAAATTCATGCAAAAACAAGGGTCATTGCTGGTGCAGAAGAGGAACCAGTGCATTACAAGGCTGGTGCAGAGTGGGCAGGGTAAGGTGAAACACTTCGTCAAAGGCACATGGGGTGCGTTGGGCCTCGGAAAGAGGTTTTCGGCACAAAAATTGTGAAAAAAGGCTCAATGAAATAATTTCCTAGGTTTGTTCTTGGTTGGATGATACAATAAAGTTCTGTCAAGGAGGTAATCAAACACAATGGACAAGGATACCACCAAGGGAATACTTTGTTCCTGAAGGTGTCACCAATTTGTTATGTGGGATTTACGATTGTGAATAAACGTATCTCCCCTAGGTCGATGGCTAACCTAGAACAACAGAGAGACAAGGAACACAATTCTTTTTCTTAAAGTAAATAGATAAAGTAAGGCCTACTTGGAATCATTCACACATGTTGCTCTTTATTTAGCTTGGAAGCTCTAATCCCATCTCTGATTGCCAAAATTAGAACCTGCACAGTTAGATAACACAAGCCAAGAAATTAGGGGAATTATGCAGTATCATTTAAGTACTTCATTCAATAGATCAACATGGTATTGAAATAAGTGAAATAACAACATCACATATTGGAAAACAATGAATTATTTGCATTACTATAAATGGAAGGGTATTACAACCATAAATAGCAGTTGATCTTGTAAAAGAGTTCCTCCAAGTTGTTGACTTGTCCTTTACTTGTCACAATATTCACCTCCAATTACCCTAAATGCATGAGATGATGACCACTCACTACAACAACATAAGGGCAGAATCACTCTCCAAAAGCCAACCCCCAACAACATAGAAGGTCGGGAATATATAGAGAAGTATGGTAAGTTGGGAGTTCTTATCTAATTACCAATCTAGGGTAAGAGATCCAACTTTGATGTAACGATAGGATCAAAGGATAATTTGTTAAAACTCCAATGTAGGGAAGGATAGGATCCAAATGTTTAATCCAAGGTAAGTATTTGAAACAACTTCTGGAATCTCCTAGAAGGGGAAGCTTTCGGAATCCCAATCATTCTCCTTGATTTCTAGAACCAACACAGGTGCAAAGGGGAGTAACCTGCTGGTGACCAATTCAAGCCACAATGGAGCAACTTAGTGGTGAACGCACCCCAGTCGGCCTACAGGGAGTGTTGGTCCTCAAACTGGCTCAGATGAAGCAGTTTAGGGCTTAAACTTTGGGAAATTAAAGGTACATGCATAGGGCTTTGTGCATGATGGTGACAAGGGGGAATAGAATTTTGATTGATCTCATTAGGAGGTTCACTGGTTGGATGTGAAAAAATGGCCTATAACAGTTAGACAGTCCTCTCCAAGATAAGTTGGATGTCTTAACAAGGTCACATTAAATGGTATCAAAGTGGTTTGAATTTTATTAAGTTTCTGATAAATTAATATTTTTCAAATGAAGCTATGGATGGCATGGTTGGATATTACTCTTTGGGACCTTTCCAACGATATATCACACTTGGTCAAACCACTCCTGAATGAGAATATGTGTCACTTTGAAATTAGCATTTGCAATGAGGGAAAAACACCAAATCTGTTAAATGTCGAGCATATTCAGATCTAATCTATGACCTTGTGAAGACTCAAGGAAGTTCAGTTGGAAGTAGGTTGACCAAAAATAGGCTCAAGAACCAAGGCAAAATTCATGCAAAAACAGGGGCCAACGCTAGTGCAAAAGAGGAACCAGTGCATTGCAATGCTGGTGTAGAGTGGGCTTGGGTGAGGTGAAACACTCTGTCAAAGGCACATGGGGTGCGTTGGGTCTGGGAAAGAGGTTTCTAGCACAAAAATTGCAAAAAATGCTCAATGAAATCACTTCCTAGGTTTGTTCTTGGTTGGATGATACAATAAAGTTCTGTCAAGGTGGTACCAAACATGATGGACAAGGATACCACCAAGGGAATACTTTGTTCCCCAAGGTGTCACAAATTTGTTATGCGAGATTTACGATTGCAAATAAACATATCTTCCCTAGTTCAGTGGCTAACGTAGAACAACAGAGAGACAAGGAACACAATGCTTTTTCTTAAAGTAAATAGATGATGGAGTAAAGCATACCTGGAATCCTTCACACACTTTGCTCCTTATTTAGCTTGGAAGCTCCAATCCCAACTCTAATTGCCAAAATTAGAAACTGCAAAATGAGATAACAAAATCCAAGAAACTACGAGATCTATGCAATATCATCTAAGTACTTCATTCAATAGATCAACATGGTATTGAAATAAGTGAAATAACAACATCACATATTGGAAAACAATGAATTATTTGCACTACTATAAATGGAAGGAGATTACAACCATAAGTAGCAGTTGATCTTGTAAAATAGTTCCTCCAAGTTGTTGACTTGTCCTTTACTTTTCACAATATGCACCTCCAATCACCCTAAATGCATGAGATGATGACCACTCACTACATCAGCATAAGGGCATAATCACTCTCCAAAAGCCAACCCCCAACCACATAGAAGGCTAGGAATATATAGAGAAGTATGGTAAGTTGGGAGTTCTTATCTAATTACCAATCTAGGGTAAGAGATCCAACTTTAATGGAATGATAGGATAAAAGGATAAGTGATTAAAATTCCAATGCAGGGAAGGATAGGATCCAAATGTTTAATCCAAGGTAAGTAGTTGAAACAATTTCTGGAAACTCCTAGAAGGGGAAGCTTTCGAAATCCAAATCATTCTCATGTATTTCTAAAACCAATGTAGGTGCAAATGGGAGCAACCTGTTGGTGACCAATTCAAGACACAATGGAGCAACCTACTTGTGAACACACCCCAGTAGGCCTAAAGGGAGCATTGGTCCTCAAACTGGCTTAGATGAAGCAGTTTAGGGCTCAAACTTTGGGAAATTAAAGGTACATGCATAGGGTTTTGTGCATGATGGTGACAAGGGTGAATAGGATATTGATTGATCCCATTAGGAGGCTCACTGGTCGGATGTGACAAAATGGCCTATAATAGTTAGACATTCCTCTCCAAGATAAGTTCAATGTCTTGACAAGGTCGCATTAAATGGTATCAAAGTGGCTTGAATTTTATTAAGTTTTTGTTAAAGTTGTATTTTTCAAATGAAGTTATGGATGGCATGGTTGGATAGTCCTCTATGGGACCTTTCCAACGATATATCACACTTAGTCAAAGCCCTCCTGAATGAGAACATGTGTCACTTTGAAATTAAAATTTGTAATGAGGGAAAAACACCAAATTTGTTAAATGACAAGCATATTCAGATCAAATCTATGACCTTGTGAAGACTCAGGGAAGTTCAGCTGGAAGCAGGATAACCAAAAATAGGCTCAAGAACCAAGGAAAAATTCATGCAAAAACAAGAGCCAACGCTAGTGCAGAAGAGGAACCAGTGCATTGCAACGCTAGTGCAGAGTGGGCTAGGGTGAGGTGAAACACTCTGTCAAAGGAACATGGGGTGTGTTGGGCCTAGGAAAGATGTTTCCAACACAAAATTGCAAAAAATGCCCAATGAAATCATTTCCTAGGTTTTTTCTTGGTTGCATGATACAATAAAGTTCTGTCAAGGAGGTAATCAAACACAATGGACAAGGATACCACCAAGGGAATAATTTGTTCCCTAAGGTGTCCCCAATTCGTTATGCAGGATTTACGATTGATAATAAGCATATCTCCCCTAGGTCGGTGGCTAACCTATAACAAAAAAGAGACAATGACACAATGGTTTTTCTTAAAGTAAATAGATGATGGAGTAAGGCCTACATGGAATCCTTCACACACTTTTCTCCTTATTTAGCTTGGAAGCTCCAAACCAACTCTGATTGCCAAAATTAGAACCTACATAGTTAGATAACAGAAGCCAAGAAACTATGAGATCTATGTAGTATCATCTAAGTACTTCATTCAATAGATCAACATGGTATTGAAATAAGTGAAATAACAACATCACATATTGGAAAACAATGAATTATTTGCATTACTATAAATGGAAGGAGATGACAACCATAAGTAGTAGTTGATTTTGTAAAAGAGTTCCTCCAAGTTGTTGACTTGTCCTTTACTTGTCACAATATGCACCTCCAATCACCCTAAATACATGAGATGATGACCATTCACTAAAATAGCATAAGGGCAAAATCACTGTCCAAAATCCAACCCCAACCACATAGAAGGTTGGGAATATATAGAGAAGTATGGTAAGTTGGGAGTTCTTATATAATTACCAATCTAGGGTAAGAGATACAACTTTGATGGAATGATAGGATCAAAGGATAAGTGGTGAAAATTCCAATGTAGGAAGGATAGGGTCTGAATGTTTAATCCAAGGTAAGTAGTTGAAACAACTTCTGGAAACTCCTAGAAGGGGAATCTTTCAGAATCCCAATCATTCTCCTAGATTTATAGAACCAACGCAGGTGCAAAGGGGAGTAACCTGTTGGCGACAAATTCAAGTCACAATGGAGCAACCTATTGGTGAATTCACCCCAGTAGGCCTACAAGGAGCATTGGTCTTCAAACTTGCTCAGATGAAGCAGTTTAGGGCTTAAACTTTGGGAAAAAAAGGTACATGCATAGGGCTTTGTGCATGATGGTGACAAGGGGGAATAGGATGTTGATTGATCCAATTAGAAGGCTCAATGGTCGGATGTGACAAAATGGCCTATAAAAGTTAGATAGTCCTCTCCAAGATAAGTTCGATGTCTTGACAAGGTCGCATTAAATGGTATCAAAGTGGCTTGAAATTTCTTGAGTTTTTGTTACAGTTATATTTTTCAAATGAATCTATGGATGGCATGGTTGGATAGTCCTATCTGGGACCTTTCCAACGATATATCACACTTGATCAAACCCCTCCTAAATGAGAATATGTGTCACTTTGTAATTAACATTTACAATGAGGGAAAAACACCAAATTTATTAAATGTCGAGCATATTCAGATCAAATCTATGACCTTGTGAAGACTCAAGGAAGTTTAGCTGGACGTAGGCTGACCAAAAATAGGCTCAAGAACCAAGGCAAAATTCAGGCAAAAACAGGAGCCAATACTAGTGCAAAAGAGGAACCAGTGCATTGCAACACTAGTGCAGAGTGGGCCAGGGTGAGGTTAAACACTTTGTCAAAGGCACATGGGGTGCGTTGGGCCTAGGAAAGAGGTTTATGGCACAAAAATTGCAAAAAAGGCTCAATGAAATCACTTCCTAGGTTTGTTCTTGGTTTGATGATACAATAAAGTTCTGTCGAGGAGGTAATCAAACACAATGGATAAGGATACCACCAAGGGCATAATTTGTCCCCCAAGTTGTCACCAATTTGTTATGCGAGATTTACGATTGCGAATAAATATATCTCCCCTCGTTCGGTGGCTAACGTAGAACAACAGAGAGACAAGGAACAAAATGTTTTTTCTTAAAGTAAATAGATGATGGAGTAAGGTCTACCTAGAATCCTTCACACACTTTTCTCCTTATTTAACTTGGAAGCTCCAATCCCAGCTCTAATTGCCAAAATTAGAACCTACATAGTCAGATAACACAAGCCAAGAAACTACGATATATAAGTAGTATCATCTATGTACTTCATTCAATAGATCAACATTGTATTGAAATAAGTGAAATAACAACATCACATATTGGAAAACAATGAATTATCTGCATTACTATAAATGGAAGGAGATTACAACCATAAGTAGCAGTTGATTTTGTAAAAGAGTTCCTCCAAGTTGTTGACTTGTCCTTTACTTGTTACAATATGCACCTCCAATCACCCTACATGCATGAGATGATGACCACTCACTACAACAACATAAGGGCAAAATCACTCTCCAAAAGCCAACCCCCAACCACATAGAAGTTTGGGAATATGTAGAGAAGTATGATAAGTTGGGAGTTCTTATCTAATTACCAAAATAGGGTAAGATATCCAGCGTTGATGGAAAGATAGGATCAAAGGATAAGTGGTGAAAATTCCAATGTAGGGAAGGATAGGATCCGAATATTTAATCCAAGGTTAGTTGAAACAACTTCTAGAAACTCCTAGAAGGGGAAGCTTTCAGAATCCCAATCATTCTCCTAGATTTCTAGAACCAACACAGGTCAAAGGGGAGCAACTTGCTGGTGATCAATTCAAGCCACAATGGAGCAACCCACTAGTGAATGCACCCCATTAGGCCTACAGGGAGCATTGGTCCTCAAACTGGCTCAGATGAAGTAGTTTAGGGCTCAAACTTCGAGAAATGAAAGGTACATGCATGGGGATTTGTGCATGGTGGTGACAAGGGGGATTAAGATGTTGATTGATCCCATTATGAGGCTCATTTTTCAGATGTGAAAAAATGTCCTATAATAGTTAGACAGTCCTCTCCAAGATAAGTTTGATGTCTTGACAAGGTTGCATTAAATGGTATCAAAGTGGCTTGAATTTTATTGAGTTTTTGTTAAAGCTATATTTTTTTTAAATGAAGCTATGGATGACATGGTTGGATAGTCCTCTCTAGGACCTTTCCAACGATATATCACACTTGGTCAAACCCCTCTTGAATGAGACTATGTGTCACTTTTAATTAACATTTGCAATGAGGGAAAAAAACACCAAATTTGTTAAATGTCGAGCATATTCATATCAAATCTATGACCTTGTGGTGCAATATACAGTATATCACACATGGACTTACACATTGTTTAACAATTTAAAAATCATGCATGTTAGGGTAGATTTGACCATTTAAGAATTCATGAATGATGGTGTTATCACTTAAGACTACAAGTTCATCTATGTACAAAGATCCATATAAAATTTTTGGTTCAAGTCAATAGGTTTTTAGGTCTATTACTTTAAAATTAGTCTTTTCCAAAGATATTGAGGTATGTCCTTGTAAAAAACTGTTAGTTTCCATCTCCCATAGCATATCTAGTCTTGATTACATCATTCCGACATTGCACAGTTTCGTAGCACAATATGATTGGCCAGTTTTAATTGCGCAATCATTTTCCACCATTCCTGAGCAGCCATTGCGTAGCGCGG
>APFE030309307.1:1659-23243 GCA_000404065.3 Pinus taeda
TATAAATATTAATAAAATATTAAATCAATTTTTTATTAATTTAAAAAAATAATATAAAATCTTTATAATTTCTACTTTTGATTTATCTAATTTTACAAATCTATTATTATTTTATATCTAGTCGATTCTTAATTCTCTCACACATTTATTTTACTGTTAATAAAAAATTGTTAATACAATATTAAATTTATTATCACATATGTTAACCCTTTTATTGTAATTATATTTACTAATTTTCCATATCTCCATTACTTTAATATTCTTTTGCATGTTGATAAAAAAGTAAAAAAAAAAATTGAATTACCTTGTTATTTAATTCAACAGATAGTTTTTAATTACCTTGTTATTTCATTCAACCAATAGTTTTTAATGTTAAGATTTACGATAATATATTGTTAAGTTAATATTTTAGTGAGATATACATTATATCATGTTTTTTAAAACGGTAGGAAAACCTATCATAACTTTGTTGTAAAATCTACTATGAGGACATCTATCTCTATTCAAGAAAATGCAAGCTGACACATTATCACTACTCATGAAAACACCTCACAAGTTAGTAAAGAGACAAATTTTCACTCCTGCCATATATCTCTAAGTCTTAAATCTTTCCTTAGGTCTTAAAAAAATAACTCTTAACCAAATAAAATAAATATACATATTATAAATAAGATTTATAATAATTTGTTTTTAATTTTGTTAGATTCATTTTCATTTCGACTTTAACAATCATTCATAATTGTATCTCAAGCTTAATTATGAACTCACAACTAGCTTCCAAAATACCTTAAAATCAAAATCTAATTACCAAGATTCTAGGTATAAGAGTAGATTTTTTTATTAGATATAAAAGATAAAGAAATTATCCTAATATATCGGACAAGCACTGTAATTATGGTAAAGTTTCGTATGCAGAAATGAATTGTGGTAGAATAAGTTAAATAACTAACAAAGTAAATCAATAACAATTAAGGGAAAGGTAACTTTGTTGTTGTTGATAGATTATCAAAAGAGGGGCTTACAATGCTTCTAAAGCAAATCAGGTTGGGATCCTCAATTAAGGGAAAGGTAACTTTGTCGTTGTTGATAGATTATTAAAAGAGGGGCTTACAATGCTTCCAAAGCAAATTAGGTTGGGATCCTTTCCATGTAGCTAATGGACATACCATTTTTCCTTTCCATGATTTCAGAAACTGTTTATTGTTTTTTGCAAAAGTGAAGTCTTAATTTTGATTTTTGGCAATCTTCTATAAATTAATTTTCAGTGTGTGATAATGATGTATTGCGAGCTACAATTTTCATCTAGAAAGCTGGTAGATTCTCAACATAGCGAATAGTTTATTACTCAATGTTATAAGTTTATTCCTCTGAAAACATTTGTGTAAATCCTAGTAAAAATTTAAGTCAATAATAGGTTTTGAATATTTAATATTTACTTATTTAGAATTTATTAAATCAATTATAAGTTTTGAATATTTGATATTTATTTAAATTTATGAATTATTTTATAATGTAATGATTTTCTAAATTTTCCTATAATCAAATAAACTATGAAATAACATTAATTTTTTTATTTAAATTTACTTGATTTTATTTCATTATATATCTACTATTTAATAATACTTTTATTTAATTATATACCTATTATTTAATAATAAATGCCATTAATAAATTTAAATATTAAAATAAATTTATGATTTAAGTTGTGAGACCTATATAGGCCTTCCCTATCTCCATTATTTGAGTTGTGAGACCTATATAATCCTTCCCTTCCCTTCCGTGTCAAAGAAATGTCGGGGACGGTGATGGTTTAAGAGTAAACAAGAAGGGCTGCGGGGCAGCTAGTCCCTGCCCCAGCCCGCATACGATAGGAAAGCCGCATACCATAGGAATGTTAGAAAATTCTAGAAGGTGGAGCTAAGGTTAGGGATATGATAAATTATAAGTTAAAAAATGAAAAGAATGCACGCACGCTTTTTTGTGGCGGACAAGATACTTTCTAGTATCGTGAATCTATTCGCTCAAGACCTAGGTGCACACATTTCCAAGTTACAGATGGTGAAGGAAGAATCCTAATTGATTAAACAAGTACTTGTGCCGCTATTAAACGCATATGCCGGGCATAAAGATTTCAGGAAGAAAAGTTGATGATTATGCCTCTAGGAGGGTACAATTTCCCTGAGACTTTTTGACAGATGCTCTGACCGTTCATGCCCACAGACTACAATAATATTCCATTCCTCTGGTATGTTTAAAAGCCGTCGTGGGTTGGATTTTAAATTATTTTATTGCAAATATCTATGGCTTTAGATCACGCTTTGAATGAAAATAATTCCAAATTTTATAGTAATGTTCAGGTCTCCAAATCATTCGAACTCCATTGTAGATCTTAATTTAAAATTTCCCAATGTCGTCCCATTGCGTCACTGTTTGGGTTCCACTCAGGCGCTGTAAACACGTGAGTGGAGGGATTCGAACCGTTACAATACACGTGAGCCTTCAGAGAATATTCATGCAAAATGTATAAAAAATGGCAAAGTGAAAAACATGTGGTAAGTACTAAATATCAAGTAAATTTAGGATGTATGCATGATCCTTTTGGCGACCGCTCGCCATGTATCTAATCTACCAGCTGTTCATTACCAAGCATCAGAAATCCTTCAGATGGCAGTAATATATGTTGCATGCCCGCCTCCTCTGATGGTTGTTACCCTGTTGTATGCCCGCCATTCACTGCTCATTTGGGTTCATGTACCGTAATCATATGCTTCAGATGGCTGTAAGTCGTGCACGACAATCATGCCTACGGCTCCAGTGAAGAACTCTGCATCGATTATACAGTGAGAAGTCCTTATATTCAAGTCGATTGTGGCTTCAGTTTTTCATGTATTATGGTCTGATGGCCTAATTCTTCTCCTTACGTTTCTCGCAGAGAAGACATCAGAAGGTTCTCAAAATATGCAAATTAAACCGGCCCCGATGCAAGGCATCAATTATGAAGTTGCAGGTTCGACCATACCAGACTGTAGGCATGCTTGTGGAGCTTGCTCGCCACGTGAAGTCCCTCCTCATCTCTGTCATTTGCAAATCGAACCAGGCATCGCTGTGTAATTCATGATAGCTGCCTGTTTCTGCCGGATTTCTCTTCAGGCTTGTCTTGTCTTTTCTTGATTTCTATTTTAAGATTCTCTGTAACTGGAAATAAGTTCTTTCTGCCATGATCTGAACTTTTGAAGCTAGAAGATATGTTCATTTGATATCAAAGATTTCTTGAATGTGCGCCTTGTATTAATTTTGTTTTCATAAACGTGTGCAGAGTGTGGTTTATTGCACGACTGCAACAGAGTTGCATTTGCTGGGCTGTGTAACCGACGCCATGGCTAATCAGGATAGCATGGAGGTGAATAGCAGTAGCAGGTCGATCTGCAGGTCAGGACATTGTAGGCCTGGTTATACAAGATTTCGAAGCAAACTCTCGGAGCCTCGAAGAATCGGCGCAAATTTCAACGGCCTTATAACTGTAAGTCCGGCAAAAACCGATCCGATTGTTTGATTTCTCTGGCAATTGTTGTTGAGCAGAGTAATTTTGTATCCTAGGGTAAAATATTTGCTATTTGTATAAATCTTTGAAAACAACGTGAAAGATTATCATTTTCTTGGAAAGATTGTCTGAAATTTGCGTTATTTTTAAGATTTGCTCGAGTCTTTCTTTACTGCAAACATCGAAGTTAACCCTTCCTGATATTTCTCCTCGCTATAAAGGTCTAACTAAAACCTGAAAAAACTGTACTCCAAAGCGGCTATGTTACCAGAAACGAGACAGTAGCAAGGGTTTCTGGAAAAAAACGCACAAGAAACGGAACGGGACGGAAAACGCCGTTTTCTACGTCCGTTCTGGTCTTCATGGTCAGCACTCAAAATTTAACTTTCATTACCTATTTGGAAAGAAACATCCATCGCCCTCCTCAATTGACTGACTGAAGAATGGAATCTTCCTTCTGCTTACAATCTGCAGAATCACAATCCCAAAGTTGTATACATCTAGTTTTTTAGTAATAGGTTGGTTGTCCCTCATCCAGTATTCAGGTTCCAGATATCCACGAGTTCCTATAATGTTCGACACTTTCATACTGTGTTCTCTCTCGACCAGATTTTCCAGGCCAAAATCTTAGATCTTGGGATAAAATGTCTCATCCAGCAGTATCTTCTCTAGTTTGATATCGCGATGGAGAATCCATCGTAAGCACTCTCTGTGCAGGTAGGCTATGGCTCGGGCTGTCAGCCTGTCCCTACTGCTATTTGATATCGTTTGCTCCATTCCAGCACGAATATTTCGTTCTGGATACTAAACAAATATTGTCTAATGACCTATTTGGTATATACTGATACACAAGTAGTTTGTGTTCACCTTCTGTGCAGAAACCCCACATACAAACAAAGTTGAGATGATGGATTCTCCCGATAATTGTCACCTCTGCCCAGAATTTCCCTTCCCCTTGAGGTACCCTCTTCAGCTTCTTCACTGCAATCTGTCTCTGATCGGGCATAACACCTTTGTACACGATTTCGAATCCTCCTCTGAACACTTCTCCCTGCATTCACCGAAATTTCTCCCTGCATTGTAGGAGGTCATAAGAGTCCACTGTTGTATCTCCCTAGCATTGGAGCAGGGTCATATATTCAGGGTCATATATTCGGCCCTGCGTCTGGCCATACACATAAATCTATTATGGATAAATCATAAATTTTATGATTACATTTTTCAGCTATGTAAATGAATGTTTTGTTTTATATTTTCTTATTTTTTCTCTCTCCTCATTTCTTAAATGCGAAACCTCTGAATTCCGTTTCTCGTCTTGTTCTCGTTTCTCGTTTCGTTTCCCGTTTCTCGTTTCTGGTAACATAGCAAAGCGGTGATTAGATATTCCAGTAATTTTTTTAAAATTAGGTATGCCATTAGATTACCTAAAATGCTTGGAGTACCTTTACTGAGAATGTTCCTATTTACCTGTATTTCGATGGCTTATAGCTTCCATATGGAGATGCGTCCACTCTGTTTTTTGGGAGATTTACCTCAGCTTGACTTATTTGTACACCTATATCGTCCTCTGTTGTGAGGATTTGGAAGCAGTATTTTAAAGCCCTGCATTATTTCAGATAGAATATAAGCCCCAGGACAGAGCAGAGTTGAAGGGAACAGAAAATGTCGACTAACCTGCACAACAATTAAAATAAAATAGTATCAAAAAAATAATGTAAATCAGTCGAGCAGGTACGTTTCAAGTCTGGGTTTGGTCAAATGTTTCTTGTACCTGTAAATTCTGAATAGACAAATTGACACCGTAAAATAATAATATCAAAATTAGTAATCTCTGGGCCTTACTACTTACATCTGGATGAATAATATTTTTCTTTAATTCGTTTCAAGACCTTACATCTGGATGAATAATATTTTTCTTTAATTTCGTTTCATTCTTGAGACAGAGAAAGAGCTTTCAAGAAATGTCTAATTTGACCAGCATTAGATAAAATGACTCTTTATCTCCACCGAGCCATTCAATTCAAGCAGGGTTTTTGTCTAAACTTAAGGTATTCGCAGCTAAAGCAAGGTTTAAGCCATGAAGGATTGGCAGCTATCTGTATGCATTACATATTTGACAGTTCAGGTGAATATTTCAAAAATAACCATGAACGATGAAAAGATAAAGCTGGGAAGATTACCAGTTTGGCAAATGCAGGCGTGGTGACTTTACAGGAGGCAACACCGAACGACATTCGACATTAGAGAGGCCGCTGCTCTACTCGAGCAGGAAGAGCTAATTGATTGTCTGAAAACAGAGAACTCTGCAAATGTACAACAGCAGTCACAGAAAATGAAAGATTTGAACACTGAACTGAGGCGTGACCTGAAGAGGCGGATGCTGAATCTATGGAATAATCGGTCCGTCTATGGGACCAGTGGACTTGATGGCGTAATGGCGTAATGGTGGCTAAAATAATTTCTGCCAGAACACTGTTTATAGACACGTACATGAACATGCACAACAGCTGTACATGAACATGCACAACAGCTGTTGTCTCCCGGTTAATAAAAATAATGGCAAGGGTACATATGCGGTGTTGTAGCTAGTATATTCTCTTAACATTAAATGTTCCAGATTAATGCTAAGGATGAACATAGCATTACTTCATCAACCTTTGATATTGTTATAATTACTTGTACTGTTGGCCTTGTTTTTCCTAACTTTTTAGCCTCCTGACCTCGTATTGAGGCCAAATAAGATGAATATTCTTTTGATTGGTTAAGAGGATAGAGAAATATAAAATATTGTATCGATTAATGGGAAATGTGGAGAAACTTTGGTTAAGGGACTAATAAATGTATTGATCGTTGTGCCAAACTAATGCCGGGACTGAAAACTGATTACTATAGTCCCTGCCAGCCCGGAGGGCAGGGACTAATAAATAAGGCGACTGCGAAATATCGCAAAGTTCTTTTGAGTTCTCTCACCAAGTCTTCTTGTCACAGTTAAATGTGTTACATGTCTCAAATGATGGATAACCACTTAATAAATGTTTTCAAAGTATCAAATCATGAGACTTCGAACCATAACCACTTTATGAATATTTTCAAAGTTTCAAGATTGCAAAGCATAACTACTTAATAAATATTTTCAAAGTTTCAAGATTGCGAAGGATAACCACTAAATAAATATTTTCACGTCACGAGACTGGGAAGACTAACCGCTGAACAGATATTTAATAAATATTTTCAAGATTATGAAGGATAGCCACTAAATAAATATTTTCAAATCACGAGACTGCGAAGAATAACTACTGAACAAATATCTAATAAATATTTTCAAAATTTCAAGATTGCGAAGATAACAACTAAATAAATATTTTCAAATCACGAGGCTGCGAAGAATAACCACTGAACAAATATTTTCGAAGTATTAAATAATGAGGACTGCGAAGGATAACCATGGGATAAGTATTTTCAAGTACTATCAAGTATCAATCTTTTCAAACTTCAAGATTGCGAAGGATAACCACGTGATAAGTATTTTCAAAATATCAAGTATCAAATCATCATTAGTGTGAAGGATAACGATGAGGGTAAGAATTTCAAATTTGAAGTATTAATCATGTTTTTTTGCATTTTTAAGGTTTGTTTCCATTATTTTAACATAGAATTTGGATGAGTTGGAAAAATATAAATTTGATGGCTTTTGTAATTTTAATGTTTGTTTTAATTATTTTAATATAAAATGTGAATGAGTTGGAAAAAAATTAGTTTGTAATCACCTTGTTATTAATAATTTGATCTTCAAATTCTATTTATGATAACTATTTACTAAATATTTTCAAAGTATCGAATCATCATAATTGTCAAAGATAACCACTTAATTAATATTTTCATATTATCTATAACAAATTTTTAGCATTGCCAATGATAGTCAAATTAAATCACAATCAAGTCACCTTGTGACTAGTAATTTACCTATCAAATTCCATACTCTATTTACCACTTAATAAAAATTTTAAATGCATGAAATCATCAATATGTTCACCTGACATTTTCTTGTACCCTGTTCGTCTACACATGGCATTTGTGCATTATATGACCTCACATGTTTACCCTTTTAGTCTATGCATGATATCTGTGCATCATATGAACTCACATTTTTACATCTACGTCCTCACATTTTTGCACCATATGAGTGTGAATTTTTATTCATTACCACCATATGAATCTGAATTTTTCTTCATTACCACCATATGAGTCTGAATTTTTCTTCATGGAGTCTATGCAAGACAATGCTTACTTTTCCATCTCACTCATGTAACCTACAATGTTATGCGGACATGCATTCATTAATGTGCTTCTTCATAGGATAAGGATTATCCAAAACCACCCTTTTTTTTGGCAAATAAAACTAGGTAAAATCTAGTAGAAATTCGAGGGTCTGACATAGTTCTGTGGGGTCAATGTTCCTCCATGCCCCTAGGGGATTTTGATAGCCTCTAAATCAACGAAGAACCTTGGATTTTTGAAAAACAAAAAAACAGAGGGTTGAATGAAACTTGGACTTTTTGTTTTGCCTAATTCCAATCCAAGTACTTTATTACAATGATACAACTATCAATTCCACTTGCTCCATTTTCGTAATTGTGGCTCCAATACTTTGCGAGCAAGTTTCATGGTACATGCCCGCACAACCAACACTTGTCGATTTTTTACAGCCCACAACCAACACCCTGCTATTTCCATGACACATGATCAACACATTTCTTATTGTGTCAGGTCAGAGTAAGTTCATTAGCAATATTATCTACAACGAAGTTGTGTATTTTCCCTCTTTGTGTTTATTTTTTCTCATTTACGTGCTTCTATTTGTTGTTTCTCAGTTTGAATCATTAGGTAATCTTGTTTGACAAACAAAATCATTTAATACGAGCAACCGAGATTAAATTTTCATATATGGAGCCCACAGAGACCATAGAAGGTAGGTGAGTACAAAGCTTTGGTAATTTTATATTTTGAATTTTCTTTCTTCTGCAATGGAAATTGATGCGGAATAAAATGAATTTAGCTTTGTGGGAGAACCATATATTTATTTTTACTTCTATGTTAGGGTTCATGACCTTCTTTACTCTTTCTTTAGTCCTTGTGATGTTTGAAGTCTGAACTTGTGATTATGTCGGGATTGCACTCGTGACTTCCCTTATAGGAAATGTCACTCTAAAATTAAGGCAAAATTATCATTTCATCACCCCTTATTTGCATCTTCCAACACTATTTTCTTGGTGAAGTTCCCTATGGAAATGGAGTCAAATCAATTGTTGCATTCGAGATGCGATAGTGCTATTTGTGAGGAATTAGTATCCATGTTATGGGAATTTAACTTGTCAACCTGGTAACTATTATGGAGGCACATTACGGAGTCATCGAAAGTTTCCTTTATATAGGCCTTGAATTGCACTATCCTTCATAATATGACGATATCGTTCAAGCACAATGAACCTTTTGGATTTGCACACATGCATCCATGTTGTGAGGAATTAATTTTTTTTAGCACATGCCTCAGAGATGTTTGGTGTACTTAAGCTTGCCGTAGGCTTATGTAGTCATATCAATATCGCTTAGAGTTTGAGCCATCACCTTCCACTACAGAGGAAATCTTAGACTTAACCCATATTCCCTCCATGTATAAGATAGTTTTTCAAAATCTCTAATGTGTTTCATTAGAAAAGCTCGAAATTAAGAAAACTTGCAGCATAAGAAAGTTTTGTGAGATGGTCATTACCACCATATGATTTTGAATTTTCCTTCATGGAGTTTATGCCAGACAATCCCTACTTTTCCAACTCCTTCACATAACCTAAATTGTTATGCATTCATGCATTCGTTGGTGTGTTTCTTCATACGATAAGGATTATCCAAAATCACCCTTTTCTCTCAACGTGTATAAAACATGGTAAACGCCAGCAAAAATTTGGAGGTCTACCATTGTTCCGTGCGGTCAAAGTTCTGGGGCATATTTCCTCCATTCCCCTAAGGGTTTTTGATGGCTCTTAATTGACAAAGAACCTTGGATTAAAAAAGAAAGAGGGTTGAATGGAACTTGGATTTTTGTTTTGCCTTATAAAATATAATCTTGTGTAGGATGAACTTATGTTTTCTTTCAATCTTTTGTAAAGCGGACAAGGACTAGGTAATATGCTTTTAGTATAGAAAGTGTAGGGTTCATATTTTACCATTTGGACATCTCTCCCTCCATATATTTCTCACCATTTCGTTGAAGGTGGAAAACAAGATAAATCCTTCCATTTGTCAACTAACTGAATCTTAATGAAAGGATAATACTTTAGCTTTAATATTTACTTGTTAGCCATGCTCATTGTTCTTTCATAATTCAATTTTAATTTTTGATCATAATTGTTTCTTGTTTGCATAACATTACCTTTGAATTGTAGAGCCCATAATCCATTCTAAAATAGGGAATCGTTAGGTAGTTAGCTTAAAATAATGGTTAAAGGAGATGCACAAGTAGAGTTGTTTCAAAGGATCATCTTGTGTGGCATAAGATTGATCCAATATTTCTCTATGAGAAAAATAAAAAACCCATGCATGATTAGTAGTGATCAACAAGGAAACTGACGATTCACTCATAATTAACTCATGCATGTCAGACGGAAATATCAAGGTGAGATTGGAGTTCAGGGATAGTGTACTATAAGTTTTAAAATCATCTAAATTAAACAAATGATGCATGTAGTCAAAAGGAGGCCTAAAATAAATCATTCCTTAATTAGAAAAATCACTAATTTTAATCATTTGAATTTCCTTTAAAAGGAGGAATGAAGGCACAAGTTTAATCATTGTTTTGGTGGGCACGAGTTGGTGAGACCAAGCAATAGGAAGCACAAGTTTGTGCATGGAGCTTGTGAGGGCAAGGAATTAGGAGCTTGGAGGCTTGGAATTTTAGCTAAGTATTGGCTAAGGGCAGTGACTCAAGCAGAGGATAGAAATACTTGTGCAGGTTGAGCTCAAGATTGATCTAAGTATATTGTATTCATCCATATTCTTTGACTAATGCAATATACATATAGCATGGGTTTTTAGTTGTGGCTTTCCCTAAGAAATCATTGTGTAATGTGTTGATAGAATTCTTTCTCTTATATGCTTCATGATTTCATTAATCATTTATTGTTTCTATTGATTAGTAGAGTAGATTCAAGTCTATTGTTTTAGCATCTTACAATTAGCAGTTTGAATCTACAAGGAATTTCTACATGGTATCAGAGCTAGATTTGTAGAAATTTCTACATGGTATCAAAGCTGGATATGTAGAAATTTCTACATGGTATCAAAGCTAGATTTGTAGAAATTTATACATGGTATGAGAGCTAAAATTACGATAGAAGAGAAGAATTTGAAGTTGTCCTTGCAGGTGAATAGAATTTGCATAATCATTCTTCAGAGCTAGCAGAATGTCCTTCTATGGATTGAGACTCGTATATGCCCTTTAGGGTAGTTCGAATTATATTTCTTAGAAGGACAGGTGTTGTATATCTGACCCAGAAATATTATAGATCTGATATGAAAATATAAGATTATGCAAATAAACCCAAAAATAATATGAATGATTCTTTATTGATCAAACCCTTAAGGTAGGGCAACACCATACATTCACTCTTTAAGGAATGAGAACGCTCCACAAGCCATATGCTTGTTCATACAAGGCTATTTCTCTTCATCTCCTCTCCATGTGGAGTCTCTAGCCTCTATATAGGCCTCATACGTACAATACCATGCATCATTACCATGGTTTTCTCATACCATCAACTAATACCATGGGCCCCTTACATTATTATTAACTACTTGTGGTCCCTTACATGACATGGGTTAACCACCTTATTTATTACTATGGCCCATCCCATTATTACATTATTACCTTGGGTACCTCCCTCGGTACCCATATTACCCCCCACAGTATATAACATTCCACCCCCCTTAGCATGTTTCATCCCCGAAACATGGGAAGAACACAAATAATAAGATCTACTCAAAAGAGTGAACAACTCTTAAAGAAGAACGGAAAAAACCCTAGCTGCCGCTGCTCTGCCTCCGCTGCAGATGTACAGATCTGCATCTCTGCACTCTGGCATACGTTACCCTGCACGGCTCTGTGGGAATAGCAATCATCACCTGGCTGGTCGTTAATCTCCCATGGCGTACCCAGCGGGAGGGACGGACTCCGTTCCTCCCCAACCTACTTCGTCAAAATCATCGAATGAGGACGCAGCCGCCTCTCCCCTGCTATTCGGTAAAATAGTTGCGCGACTTATCAGCTCTGAACATACCAGAGGCAAGGATCCAATCCAGAACAGAGAGGACCTGTCGAACGATGATGATCTAAAGGACCCGGATCAAAGCGCGTCACAACCAAAGGCGACGTCATCTACATGCATTCCAAAGGCGAAAGAACGCATAAAAGTCGAGCTCCCAAGCCATCGCATCAATGGCGAGATACAATATCTGAAAGATCACGCACTGATAGGAAAGTTTCTGGGTTTCTGGCCAACAGAGAAGGCTCTACACGGCTGGATAGACTCCAAATGGAAGCCCAAAGGCCAAATCTCTCTGTTAATAGGTCCTAAGGGCTTCTTCACAGTCATATTTCATTGCCTGGAAGACAAAACCAGAGTATTTGAAGGGGGTCCATATTTCTTCAACTCCTCAGGACTCTTCCTTCGGGATTGGAAGCCAAGATTCAACCCAGATACAGAGGACCTCAGTCATGCACCAGTCTGGATCCGCTTGTATGGCCTGCCCACAGAGTACTGGAAAGAAGAAACGTTAAAGGACATTGGTAATAGCATCGGCACCTTCATCAAAGTCGCTGAGGACACTAAGTACCGAAGATTCACCTCTTATGCCCGGATCTGCGTCCAGATGCAGCTCAAAAAAACCCTCGCAGATTTGGTAAGTCTCTTCCATGATGATTTTGAATGGCTTCAACCTTTGGACTACGAGCATATACCTTTTCGTTGTCGTAGATGTCATGTGCATGGTCATCTCTTTAGGGAATGCCCATTGAATGCCCAGGCTCAAGCTACCACCAACGCTATTCCTAAAGATTCAGATGGATTCACCAAAGTCACTGCTCGCAAAAGGCATGCAAAAAAAAATCCAGCGGCCCCCTCCAGCACTAACAATCCTGAATCTTCGAACCAGTTCCAGATCCTTACCCCTCATGATACCCCTCCAAAACCCTCAAAAGTCTCTGAGATTACTCCTGGCCAGCCAACCTCCTCCGTTAAACCTTCCCCAGAGGTGGATCCTTCCCCTCCATCATCCTCTAAATCCCCTCCCTCCGCGGAGGAGCATCTCAAGGATGCAGCAGCTGATCCTCAGGCCTCCAATATGGATCTGGACGCAGCTCTTGCTTTAAGTCTACAAGAAGGACATCCAGAAGATCCTCAGGACACCCCTAGCAACATGGAAGAAGATCCAGAGACAGTGAGTCTAGATGGGCTAGATATCCTTACTCTGGAAGCAGCTTGCAAACAAAAAGAATACAATGCCATTCCCCCCTGGGAAATAGATCGATTGGAAGGAGTTCTCATGAAAGCACAACGAAGCAAATATTTGGGTATTCAACCAGGCAGTCTCTGGGATGGCAGTAAAATCCTCAAAGAAACAAAAAAAAGAGGACGCAAGACGGAACTACAGAGAACTATCATCCTGGGAGAGATCTTGATGGAATCGGGCAGATTTCCAAAGTTGACAAAGTTCTACAAACCCAAACCTCAAAGTTCCTCATGAAGCTCATCTCTTGGAATATGAGAGGGCTCAATAGCCCCTCCAAACACCGAATGCTAAAAACCATGATACAATCAGAGAAACCTTCTGTTGTTTTTCTCCAAGAAACTAAGAGTACCAATGTCATTCTTGAAAAAATCCTGCGCAAAGCCTGGCCAGGAAGTAAATCTACCTCTGTTGATGGACTAGGAGCCTCCGGAGGACTAGCTATAGTATGGAATCCGCAGTCAATCTGCCTTCAGGACTTTCATGCTTCGCGCAACTTTATTAAAGCTTCATTTCACATTCTGGGAACAGAGATACATGGTCTTCTCACGAATACGTACTTTCCGCAGGACATGCAGCACAAATTAGAAGTTCTGGATACACTTACATCTCTCAACGCCAACAGGTACCATCCTCTCTGGATAAGTGGGGGAGATTTCAACATCATCACCAGTCTCGCGGAAAAAAAAGGAGGTCGGATGAAACTAGAAGAGGATAGCACAAGCCTCAAAGATTTTATCCAAAACCACCAACTCATAGATATGCAAACTTCAAATGGTCTATTCACTTGGACAAACAAAAGAAGAGGACCACACCACATAGCTTCCAGATTAGATCGCTTCCTCGTTTCAGACAACTCCATCCATTTAGGCGGAGCGCTCCACGCCTCTATCCTGCCCCAGGGAGGCTCAGATCATTGGCCCATAATGCTCCAATGGACAAGTCTAGGTAAAAAAACCAATCGCCCCTTTCGTTTTGAATCCTTTTGGTTTACTAATCCAAACTTTAAAGAAATGGTGCAAAATGTCTGGAAATCCTACTCTCCCCCTACTGGGGCAAAAATGTATCAATTTCAACAAAAGCTTAAACACCTCAAGCAAGCTATCAAAGCTTGGAACAAATCCACATTCGGCAACATTCTGGATGAAAAAAAAAAATTAGAGCAGAGCATGTGTGAGCTACAGCAAACCATCATCACCGAAGGCAGAACTGAAGAATTAGCTAACAAAGAGCACTCCCTTTGGACGGAATTAGAAACCAGAAGGCTTCAGGAGGAAATCTTATGGAAACAAAAATCGCGCATCAGATGGCTAAAAGAAGGCGAAAAGAACACCAAATTCTTTCATCGCTCCACCATTCAGCGCCGCATGCAAAACAACATTGCATTCATCCACAACAATCAAGGGGATCGAATAGAAAAGCACGAAGACATGGAAAAGGAGTTTAGAGACCACTTCCAGGATATACTCAAAGAGCAACCAGGTAACCGGGAAGCTGCTATCAGAGCCATAACTCAGCATATTCCAAAGCTGATAACTAAAGACCAAAATCAAAATTTATTGCAACAAGTTTCTATACAGGAGGTCGAAGAAGCTATGGCGCAACTCAAAGATGGTAAGGCACCTGGACCGGATGGGTTTACTGCTAACTTCTTCCATGAGTTTTGGGAACTAATTAAAGGAGAAGTCTGGGACCTAGTGGAAGAATCCCGCTCCATGCATTGGGTCCTACCCTCCCTGAACTCCACATTCATAGCTCTTGTACCTAAAAGCGAAGAAGCTAATACGCCTGATAAATACCGGCCCATTGCCCTTTGCAACGTCATCTACAAGCTCATCTCCAAGGTTGTAGCTAATCGACTCAAACCCCTCCTTCCTCTCCTCATTCTCCCGGAACAAACAGGGTATGTCGAAGGTCGACAGATCATGGATGGCATAATTTTATCCAATGAAGTCATTCATTCGCTAAAAATTCTCAAAAAACCGGGCATGATAATGAAGCTTGATCTATCTAAAGCCTTTGATAAACTCAGTTGGGAGTACATTCGTCAAATGCTGTTAGCCTTCGGATTCAGTGCCACTTGGACCCGCTGGATCATGAACCTCATAACCTCTCCATGCTTTTCTCTTCTCCTCAATGGCTCTCCCTCCCTCCCCTTCCATTCTTCTCGAGGCATCCGGCAAGGAGACCCTCTCTCTCCATTCATTTTCATTCTCATGGCAGAAGGGCTCAGTCGCCTCCTTCACCACGCTATTTCTTCCAAGACAGTTAAAGGATTAGCTCTTCATGGTCTCAACCCTCTGTCGCATCAGCAATTTGTAGATGATACGATGCTTTTTGGTCACTCTTCTTCCCAGGAATCCACAGCCTACAAATCCCTCCTCTCTTTGTTTTCCGAAGCTTCCGGCACCTCCATCAATGCCTCCAAGTCTCAACTGTTTTTCTTCAATACCCCTGTCACAACCCAACGCAACATTGCCCGAATTCTAGGCTTCACGATTGCTGTTCTGCCATCCAAGTACCTGGGAGCTCCCCTCATGGCTTCGGCTCTCAAGCATGCATCATGGCGGACTCTATTAGATAAACTGGAAGCAAGACTCTCTTCCTGGACCTACAGATCGCTGAACATAGCTAGTAGACTGATCTTAATAAAGTCTGTCCTCCAAGCAATGCCTCTGTATCTTTTCTCTATACTAGCAGCTCCAAAATGGGTACTCAAAGCCATCCGTAACCTTCAAAGGGGCTTTCTTTGGGGATCGAATGGACTAAACAGAAAATGGGCCCTTGTCAAATGGGTGGATGTTTGCCAATCAAAAGCAAATGGTGGATTAGGATTAAGGGATCCCCTCCAAAGCAACAGTACAATGGGAGCAAAAGTGTGGTGGAGCTGGCTAGTAAAGCCGCACATTCCCTGGGCTAAGCTATGGCAGGCCAAATATGCACCAGGCAGTCAATGGAACGAGCTCATCAGAATCAGTCCAAGCATAACAGGCTCCATGGTATGGAACTCTGCAAAAATACACAGCGCCTTCATTCAGGCTTACAGTTTTTGGGAGATTCACTCAGGGACATCAGCCCGGTTTTGGGAAGACTCTTGGCAACAAATGCCCAAACTTGCAACGCTCTTCCACAAACCTCATTGGCAGCAGTACATGCAGCAGAAAAACACCACCAAAGTCTCCCAATTTTGGCAGCAACAAGATCATCAAGATTTTCGCACCTGGAAACCAGCTCGATCCTAGCAGATAGAATGGCAAGAGGAAACATATGATGACATAGATAAGGAGCTTCTTCAAAGAAAAATTATTCCCTCCTCATTACAGGACAAATTAAGATGGGGACATACCACAAGAGGTCTCTTCACCACCAAGGAGGCCTTCACCCTACGCTATGACCAAAATGCTCATGACAAGGATCAATTATGGACGCATGTATGGCAGCCAAGACTATGGCCCAAAATATCCATTTTCCTTTGGCTACTAAGCAAAAGGCGTATTCTTACCTGGGATAATCTCCAAAGAAGAGGCTTTATAGGTCCTTCTCGATGCCCCAATTGCAATGCTCAGGAAGAAACAATTGCTCATCTCATGGAGACTTGCCCTCTGGCAGCTCAGATATGGAACAGAGTAGCTCACTGCAACAATGGAAGGAGAGAAAGGCAAGGGGACATCGCAAATATTCTGCGAAGTTGGCCACGGGAACCATTTCAAAGCCCCATCCTTAATTCATTATGGAATCTCATTCCAGGCTTCTTATACTGGGCATTATGAAAGGAAAGAAATAATAGAATCTTCAACAACAAGAGCAGATTTGCAGACATCCTTTGGCTTCTCCTAAAGTTCAATCTCCAAGAAACGCTAGCTCTTAGAGCCTGGTCAGAAAATGATTGGCCTTCAACTCCACAGGAGATTCTCATCTGGCAGACTTGGAATCTCAACATCACCTACTCTAACTTGGATTCTCACCAAATCCCTTCCAAAGGCATTTCCCCCTCCCACTGGTCCCCCCCTGCAAGAGCTGCCTACAAACTCAACTTTGATGGGGCGGCTAAGGGGAATCCAGGTCCATCTGGATTTGGCGGTGTCATCAGAAATTCAGAGGGAGTAGTAGCATTCATCTATTATGGATCAAGTGGTACAAATACCAACAATATGGCGAAGTTAGAAGGAATGTGGAAAGGAATTTGTATGGCGGATCACCATAACTTCTATCCATTGGAAGTAGAGGGAGATTCCCAAATTTTAATCAATGCAGCAATCAGAATTCAAGCAGGGTCCTCTGCAGCTAAAATTGCTTCTAGCTGGAGACTTCTTAGCAGACTAGAAGCATTGGAAGACAGGTTTAGGCATCCTAACAGCATAATCTTCAAGCATGTTAGGCGCACAGCCAATAAGGTTGCTGACAGATTGGCAAACCAAGGGGTGAATCAGCAGGGCCCTCACTTCGCAGGTTCTCTCCATGATGCAAAAGACAAAAAACTACAACAGGATTGCCACACATTGGCTCTCCAGGATCTTCAACCCCCGGATGCGGGTGCTAGATGGAATTAAAAGGATGGGGGTGGGCTGCCCACTTGGCAAGTGGCAGCCCAAACCTGCCATGACGTCCACGCATTTAAACTGCCGGAGGGTGAAAACATCGCGATCCTTCCTCCATCGCACGAGAATGATTAAGGCACCTCCTCCTCGCATCAGGCTAACTCCTCTGCAACCCGGGGAATTCAATGCGGAAGCTGGCTCACACATGGCTCGCCGTCGGCATCGGCCTTATAAACCAGGTGCTCGAGGCAAGGTATTGATATGCATTTGGTTTCTTTGGTTTTACTGTGCGTCTGTAATGTGGCAGGTCTCCATTGCAGGAAGCACAGAGGTAAACCCCCTGCCCACTGTTATTCCCTCTCCGCTCTCTGAGCTTCGTTATCTTCGCAGAGGGGCTGCATTCTCGCCTGAGCTCGTCGCTTCTGCTAGCCCCCCGAGCAATTCCTGGCCTGCGTGCTGGGTGCTGTCTCATTTGCATTTTATCCCCATCAAGCTTCCTCTCGAGCCCCCGAGTGACCTTCTCTGTGTTCAGTGGCCCTCTTCAGCTCCCGGGTACTCCTGTTCTGTTAGGCCTCTGTCCGTTCATCCCCCCTCCCTTTCCTGTCCGCTATGCCGCCGGAAAGATTACGCGCCAGTTGCAGACGAGGTGGGTTGAGAGGTGGGAGAAGCCGTGCCTCTGTCCCTCACTCCACAGACTCCCTATCTGATGACGCCAACAGCGCTCGACGGCGCAGAGGAAGACAACCTGGGTCTGCCCAGTCCCGGCCCTGTCAGCACAGTTTTCACCCCTCTTCCCGCTTTAGTTTCCCCTGTCTCCTGGACTCAGATACATTTTATGTGTCCATCAAGATTGAGAAATGTGAACACAAAGCTCACGGTACATCTGCAGAAGTCCTCAGGCCGCTAGCTCCGCCTTTGGACCAGCCTCCCTCGCCACCAGCACTTCAACTTCCCGCTCCTAAACCAGAGAAGCACCAGGCAGCAAAATCTTCAGCGGATGCAGTGGCAGGCCCAAGTGCACCAGTAGAGGATGACGCGCCCCATACCGACTCAAGCGAGCCAGACCCATACACCTGCCGGGTGGTGGAAGAAATTCCATCAACCTCTGTGGACAACTGATCAACATCACTAGGTTTCTAGTCTTCAAGGCTGGTTTTGTCTTTTGTGGTTCAATTGGGTAATCAATTGCCCTTGCTGCTTCTTCCAATCTCTTGTGCTATGTAAGGTTGATGCACCAGAAATGGATGCACAGCCTCTGGTTTCTCTCTATGCTTTTACCTACTATGTCAATGGTGGCTTCTAAGTCTCAGGTTTACTCTATAGTGTTGGTCAAATGTTATGCGGCTAGACTATATCTCTGTATTCCGGATTATAGTTGGGTTTCTGCACTCTGTTTTTCACTGTTAGGTTTTTGCAAATGCAAGCGAGTCATGGCAAATACTTATGTAAAATCCATCACTGCAAAAGGATGCATTCCGAGGTTCGCCTCTCTGTAATTTTGTTTTTTGTACCATAATAGAAATTAGACTACTTTACAAAAAAAAAAAAGATCTACTCAAAAGAGTAGTCCACTGATACCATGCACATGCATCTAGCCATCCAAGAGAAAGGTGAACCCTCGATCTCGCTGGTGCCTCCCTCACTTTAGATGGAAGTTGACCGTGGTAGCTCTTCTGTGTTGATGTGTAGTAGGTGGACTTCGCTTCTCCCTATCTATCTTGTGGGGGTTGTTGTCCTTGTGACTAACTGGTTGCCATCTTGATGGTTGTCTTGCGGGGTGATGTGGGTGATGATATGTTGAGTTTTTAACCCACGGTGTCTTCTTCTTTAATTCACCCTACTGAGGTGCCTGTTGTGGTGTCTTCTTTTCCAATATGACTTCAACCACTGATTCCTCCTCTGATTTATCAACACCCGTAACCTTTTCTGCTTCAGCCTCTGTTTGTGTCTGATTGTCGACCATCAACTGCTCATCATCTGATATGTCAGAGCCTGGAACATCTTCTGCTTCTGCCTCCTTGGACTCTATCTGTTTATTAGTGTAAATATCCTGTAATGTAATTTTCTTCTTTTTATACCAGAGCTTCAGGAATTTCTCCTGTACATTAATATTGATAGTACCTACCGATTCCATCCAAGGGTATCCCAAAACAACATCCATAGTATCCATCTCTAAAGCATAAAAATCACCATGCAACACATATTTATCCATAGAAATCTTCAAATCCTTGCAGTTGGGGCAGGTTACATATCTTACAAGCTTACACTTGTCGTCACTGCTGGCTGCCAGGGTTGTTTACAGGTGCCGAGATGGGTTTGTTCAGGCTACTCAGTGCGCTTGTTTGTTCAGAACATTCATTGAAATGATCTCAGAACCAAAGAAGGCTTTTGTTTGTTTAGAAAGGTAACCAGTGCCCTTCTCTAGCGTCGAGGTCGAAGTCATTTGGTCATTGAGCGTCAAGGTCTAGCCGCTCTGCAACCTCACAGGGTTTTCTCCATAGCCATGAAGGTTACGCTCACGAAACTTGTTCTGTGTACAGGTACACTAATCCACTTGACTGTTGCTAATCCTATGAGGTTTAAATTTCTATTCTTATTGTATTAACAGTTTTATATGAAATTCCTAACCAAATGTACCGACCGTGCAAGTGGCTCCTGCAGTTTTCAGATTTGAATCCACCAGCAAAAGTGGGCGTGTGGTAGGCACTTCTTTAGGTAACCGTTGAAAGCTACCTTTAGAAAACACCGGTCTTAAATCCTTCCTAGGGAGGATTATTTGTGGGTTTAACGGCAAGATCTTGCTTTAGCAGACACAGGTGTTGTTTTCCAATGTTTTCAAACAGGGAATTTCTCTCTAACCGTGTGCCTGTCTCTGCTGGCTGGTAGGCTTTTGCCCAAAACTCCTTTCCTAGACGATTCGGGTTTCAGTTCAATGTTCACCATTATTTTGTGGTAACTTACCTTTAACTCTTGTGTTTCTTTATAAAGACACTCATAACTTTTGAAGATTATGCGGACTCTGATCATGGCTCTGAGGCCATACTCTACAGGTAGTCTTGTTATTGTTACAATATGGTCCTTTTGCTTTCACTGTAATTTTTTAATAAACTGAAAGGGTAGTTTTTCCCCTTAGCCGCATTTAGGGAGCCGTAGAGAAGAGCGGCTATGCCCAGATAATTCCTCCCTTCACTTATTCTTTTCTCTAGTTATTTGTTCATTAAAATATACTCCCATAGTTTTTCTCTAACACTACTCAATGTTGACAGGTATGAATTCTCTTTCAGCTTTCGACAAATCTCTTTTTCCTTTTCTAGAAGGTTCCTTCTCTAATTCTTCAATTTTTGTGTTTCCTTATATCGTTATGTGCTTGGCCTTGATCCATCGTGTTCGCTTGTCTCTGCGACTGGACTACAGATTGTAAGTATCATTTTGTTTTTTGTGCTCGCTTCTCTCTGCTACTGAACTGTAGATTGTAAGTATCGTTTTGTTCATTGTGCTCGCTTCTCTCTGCGACTGGAGTGCAAATTGTAATTTTCATATTATTTATTGCCTTTGACTAATATTTGTGTTCTTTACTTCAACCTAAATTGTGTATGCGGACGTAATAAAACACGTAGCCTGAAATCAACGCGCTGTTACTGATAGTTTTATGTGCGAGTTGCAGATTTCTCAAAATACGAGCGATGACGTCAAATGTGTTGGGCTTTCTCAGTGAGAAGAACATACTGGTGACTAGATCCACCGATTTCCTCGAAAAAGGTATTAAATATTTCAGACAGTACTGTTATTCATAGGCAAGGGTTAACCAGTCTGCCATAGGGCATTAAATGCCCTGGTACATGCAGGCTGTATAACAATATAACACATTGTCTTTATTTTCAATTTATGTAGCCACCAAGGCAGTGTGTTATATTGTTATACAGCCTGCATATAAGGGCATTAATCCC
>APFE030309307.1:25052-71617 GCA_000404065.3 Pinus taeda
ATAACAACAGGATCAAGGAAATGTTGTAAGATAAATAACTTAAGCAATTCATAGATCATGATATCCCAAAACCTCCAACATCTGATGCTAAAGATCTAAAAAAGTGAAATAAGAGTGTAGAAAGAGCCAAGAGGATCATTTGGAGGGTGTGAGAGACCACATAGTCTTGAAAATACATGGAAAAGAGACTCCATTTGGTACGTGGAAGAATCTCAATGAGTTATTCGATAATAGCCATGAAGCCAAGAAACTTGAATTGATGAAGAAATTGAGGATTGAAGACAATAGGTATGAGGTAGTATTAAGAGATGGAAAGGCCTGCCTCAAGTGCCTTACTTCATGTCAAATCAATAAATTTGGTGTTAGGGTTGAGAGCCTCTACACATTAGAGAAAGAGTCATTCATAGCCTTGAGGAGAAAGGCAGGGATTAGAGATGTTGTGGTTGAGAGGACGCATGATTTATCTCTCAAGAGGAAGCCTCATTTAGTCAACAATTGGGCTGACCAGGAGGATGATAATAAATAGGACTTGTTAGAGACCTACAATAGGAGGAGAGTTTGAACCAAGTGGGATGAAGGAGCACATGAAACTATACCTCCGTGAGTAAGGTGGAGCGATGTAGATTCTTAGTCTCAGGAGTGTAGAGATTTGGGTAGGGTCCAACGCAGTTGCAACAAGGAGATCAATCAAATCAATTCTGGATTGTTGCACTAAGACCACCACCTTTGCCATAGGAGCCCACAATATTATAGTTGTAGATTCAGTGTCAGCAGGTGTAGGAAGTCATCCAGACGACAATTTCATAACCAGTTAGAGTCAGTACCTAGGAGATAGTTGCAGAACTAGTTGCAGTGACGCTGGCAATGCGAATTTCTTAGTTGCAGTATATAGGTGCAATACCAACCAGGATATTCCTAGCATAGAGCTTTTTAGTCCAGGTCCCAGTGCAGGAGGACAATGCAAGTTTCCAGGAGGGAGTAGAGAGATTTCCCTAGGGAGATCGAGACTTAGAGGGAGTCTAGCTTCAGAGGGAGACGTCTTATGGAAGCTAGTGCTTCATGATCAGAGAGATTAGACTCACTATTGCAGTAGTTGTAGCAACATTGAAGAGGTAGCAACAATAGTATGAGTAGATCAACGTCCCAGAGTTGGGGAGTTTGGGCAGCGTCCATTGAGGTGTGTTTGTCTCATGGATGATTACCCTTGCTACAGGCCCCACAATATTTAGTAGCAGGAGGACCAGTGTTAGTCAGATACTGAGGAATGCAGAGCAGATTTGAAATTAGAGTAGGAGGCTCAGTAGCAGAGTTAGCAACAACACAATTTTCCTAGTAGATAGTTGCAGACATAGTTGATTTTATTTATTTTGTTTGGATTCTTTTTTGTTTTAGATGTTGCAGTAGAAACAACAATAGTGAGAAGAGTTGCATGCATAACATTCCAAAGGTATCGTATCAAGATAGAGTTGATCTCCTTTCTGGTTGAGAGAGAGTGTTGAAAATAACAACAAGAAATATTAAAAATAACATCAAGAAATATCCTACTTTAATTTTTCCTTGAATTAAATTTGGAATAAAATTATAATTCCACATCTCATGACAACTTGTAATAGTTAAATAAGTTAATTTGACTTAGTTGGCTCAGTTAATTCAAGTTGAGCATCTAACTAGAGTCATGTATAGTGTCTCCTACAATTCTGAGCACTAGTTGAGTTTATTTTGAGTTGTAATTATTTAATTCAGTCTAATTGAGTTAAAGTTAGTTAAACTAGTTCCAACTGATGGAGGAATTAGTGGGAGGTCTAGCAGTGGGGTGTAACCTACAATAGTGGGGTGTAACCTGCAATAGTGGGGTGTAACCTACAGTAGTGGGGTGTAACCTGTAGTAGTAGGGTGTAACCTGTCAAATAGTGGGGTGTTTCCTACAATGTGTGGTGCTTCATGCAGTGGTCAACTAGTAAACTGAAGATTCACTCATAATTAACTCATGCATGTCAAATCAGAGAAATATCCAGTTGATATTGGAGTTCAGGGACAATGTACTATCAGTTTTAATATCATATAAATTAAACAGATGGTGCATGCAGTCAAAAGAAGGCCTAAAAGAAATCATTCCTTAATTAGAAAACTCACTAACTTTAGCCATTCAATTTTCCTTTAAAAGGAGGAAAGAAGGAACAACTTTAATCATTGTTTTGGTGAGCATGAGTTGGTGATACCAAGCAATAGGAAGCACAAGTTTTTGCATGGAGCTTGTGAGGGCAAGGAATTAGGAGCTTGGAGGCTTGGAAATTTGGCTAAGTAGTGACCAAAGGTAGTCAGTCAGGAAGAGGATAGAAAATACTTGTGTAGGTTGAGCTCAAGGTTGAGCAGAGCATATTGCATTCATTCAAATTCTTTAACTAATGCAATATACAGATAACAGGGTTTTTAGTTGTGGCTTTCTCGAGGAAATAATTGTGTAATGTGTTGATTGAATTCTTTCACTTATACGCTTTGTAATTTTATCGATCGTTTATTGTTTTCTCTGATGCGTAGAGTAGATTCAAATATATTGTTTTAGCATATTAAAATTAGCAATTTGAATCTACATGGAAATTATACATTAAACTTGGAATAAGTTTCCCATGACCTTGGTTATTATTTTACCTTTATTAACTTTATTACATGGAATTTTGACAAGGGTTGTTAAAATAACTCTCCCCCTAGGTGAACACCGTCCTTGGTGTTCAATGACACCCACAACTAGCAAGACCGCTAAAAGGAAAAACATATTGCCCATGGGGCTTTATAACTTAGCTCGATGCAATGTTTATGTTGCGTTAGGATCCCTACAGTTAGTTTTGGGGTTAATTTAACCCAAATTTTGTATAAGTGTTTGTAAAAGAATGTATAGTCTCTAGGATATGTGGATGCGGAGCGTGCAACTAGATAGGAGTCAAAGGGGTCTTAGCCCCTTGTTTTTTGTCAGTTTTAATATTCTCCCATGGTCTGCGTGTAGAATTTTCTCTACAAATCGTCTAGTCACTGATATCATGTAGAAATTTCACCTATAGATAAAACTAATATATGCAATGTACTAAAGCATAATACTAGATCTACATCTACCATAAACTTAGTGGAATCTTAATTGAACATGAGCAACATCAAGCATGAACATATACAACTGAGAATGAGAAGTAATCAACCATAACATAGAAGATATAACCTGGGGAAAGCACCAGCCTAAAACCCCATCTATGTATTATCAATCAAGTGGAAATCATCAACAACATACAAAAAGAATCAGCTCAAAAGCTATCCTGCTCTCTCTGTACTCTGATGATGTAGCTCATGGACTACTTAGGCTTGTATATATAGGTTGCACAAGTCCTCCAAGCTCCTATTTACTTGCGCAGTTTTGATTGGGGTCCAATGTCATAACATGTGTGAATTGGCCATATCATACCTGCTGTAACCTCAGGTCCAACTACGCAATCCATAAGGAATAATATTCCTTCTGCATGCAAGGAATATTCACCAAGGAATATCCTAGCAATTGATAGTACATTGTCCCTCCATCTGATCTCAACTGGGTATCTGTCTGAACTAACATGCATGAGTTATCCATGAGTGAATCTTTAGTTATCTAAAAATACCAGTTGTTACATGCATGCAATCATTAACAAATTGAATCTCATTAATTTAACAACTTGTTAAATTAATCTAACTGGACTTGACTGAGTTAACTAAGCCAACTAATTACAACTCATCCTCATCCTTTAACTGATGGTTAAATCCCTCAATCAAAGGATAAAATGTTGCTTGCCCTCACATAGACTTCAAGTTCATAATTCCTTAACTAATTAACTCAAACTAAATTAATTAATTAATTTACAAACTACTGTTAGTATCAAATTCGAATTTTACTTCCTATTTCTAGTCCAGGGACAGACTAAAATAGGAATCCACACTAAACTACTAAAAATAGAACTTCTATTTTTAGCACTTCCATTTTTCATTCCCTATTGCCTAATCCAGCACTGATACCCAAACTGCTAGTTTTAGTAGTGCTATTTTTAGCACTTCTATTTTTAGCAATTTCTTGTTGCCATTTTTCAACACTATGGACCATGGTATTGTATGGAAGGAAGCTATAACTATTCGAGTCATAGCAAGTCTTAGAGATAAATTTTGATGAAGAATTGGGTATGCTTAATGGTTTTTGTTGTCTTGGGCAAGTGCTAAGGCAGGAAGGCTCTGCTTCTTGTACTTAGGCGAGAAATGGATGGCTCATGCCACTGAGTGCACAAGAGGCCTTGGGAAAGTCCATAGTTGAGTGCGCGGACCCCTGCAGCTAAGTGTGTAGGGTGAAGGAGTCTATAATTCGAACATTGAAGATCAATAAAGGTTGTTTTTGAAAAATTACTATGCAATATGAGCATTTCTATTGATTCCATTTATGTTATGATTTGTCTCTTATAATGTGTTTTCTATGGAATAATGAATAAATGTTGCGCGAAATCACCAGATCTGTCTGATTTATACATGTTTTGAGTATTTATCTACATTCACAAAGTTAAGGACTATTTCTGTTACGTTTTCTGGTGAATTAGGTAGATCCGTGCGAAGGCAGATCTAGGGTTCTTTATTGATGCGGGAAATTAAATAATCTATTTATTTAAGGTCTGCAAATACTGGTCATAGACCTTTGCGAAGGTATAAAAGCCATTTTACCCTAGTCATAGTAGTGAGCCCTAGGAAGATACTAATCTACGCGAAGGGAGATATGAGCTCCAAAACTGCTTATCACATGTCCTTGGATGCAGAAACCTAGTTCTAGCATCCCCCAATACTGCTTTAGGTGAGGCTGCAGCCTGCGCTACGCAGGTTGTTGCCAAAAGGACTAGTAGTTGAGGGTTTTGTTGGTTGACGTGAACAACTCTGAACCTAGGTCAGCCCCCCTTAAGCCAGCAAATGGTTCCACTGTCGGGACTGCGATCTGTCTAAGAGATGTGTGATAAATTGTTTTCTATGAAGAAAGAGCTTGATAAATGGATTGATTGGAAATCGCATGCATTCATGGCTCAGGAGAACAAGAACCATAAATTATCCAAGGAGCAGTGGTTACAGATATTTTTGTATACAGACGAGACTGATGCGTTCTTTTGTTTCTTCCTTGGAGAACTATACTAGTGGTTGTCTAAATTGGTTGTTAGTCAAGGGACGTGGAGGCTCGAAGGTCCTATAGTATGGACTCCTGAGTTGGTGTGACATTTGGAGGTGTCAAGAAGAAATATCACATGGGATGTTGATCACTAGATTAATCGCACATTGGGAAGCTTTGTGACTTATTTCGTGATTGACAGGAACATCAGCTATAGCGAAGCAGAACAAAGAATATTTAAAGGACTACGAGGTAAGTATTTGAACTCACTAAAAACATGGATTAAAATTTTGTTATATGAAAAGAGGGTTATGCAGTTACCTTGATGTTTGGGGCTACGCGAAGTGGGAGGTTCTTTAGAAGAAATGGAGGATCGAGCCCAGAATATATTCTACTCATTGAACCCACTTCAAGCGACGATGAATGGATGATGTTGACTATGCTACGAAGTGAAGTTCAGTTGATAACACAGGGTATTCCGAGGATCCCTCATCCATCTACTCCACCTCCACCTCCGCCTCCACCTCACACACCTTCACCTCCACCTCCATCTCCACCTCCACCATTCAACATGGTGAACATGATGAATATGTCGATTTTTAAAGGAACATGGACTAAAGATCTAGAATAGTTTTGGTTTGTTGCAAATGCTGTTTGGACAGAACAACAGATTATGAATGATAATATTAAGAAAGTGTAGTTGGTTACAGCCTTACAGGACCACGCATTAACATGGTATATCAAGTATTATACTAAGAACCCCATCGCATCATTGGCAGATACCCAGCTAGCTTTGAACAGGGGGCTTAGTAGGCCTAAGTCAGAGGCGCAATCAGTAATTGAATTTAAGGAGATTCAACAGAAGGTCGATGAGAAACCTTGGGAATTTGATAAGAGGTTGAAATGCCAGATTAGGCAGGCTAATATGAAAATTTTAGATACCTAGCATCGCGACTGGTTTATAGCATCGCTCTTGCCACATTCAAGAATACCTTTGTCACAGCAGAAAATAGCAACGCAAGCAGAAGCTTTGGAGATGTGATGAGGCTGGATGCATCATTGATTCAAGATATGAACCTTGGGGTGCAACATGTTCATTCACAACTATAAAGTTTGCACTTGGAGTTGCAGAACTTGAAGAACGGAAGGGAAGGGAAGCTGGAGGTGCGTGTTGATATCTGGTGTCTAAAATGTAAGAGTCATGGACATGATAAGGATCATTTCCTGGTCTTTAAGAATTATATTATAGGGGGAGGGCCCGTTCCTCTAAAACTAGAGATAAATTTTGGGATTAGCATGAGAGCTGAGCTATGGTGCGCTATCTGTCAGGTTACAGGGTAGCATGCTACCGATAACTGCCATTTGTTGCAAAAATTTGTACAGACCCCTTACTAGTTGTTTTGTAATTTCTGTAATTCTGTAGGACATGATGAATGCCATTGTAGGAGCTATGATTTGATGATGGATAAAACCCCTAACTACAAAATGCAGGCAGAAACCCGACCTCCAGATTAGGGCACAGGGGCTACGGATGGAGGATTCCAAGGCCGAGGATGAGGAATGGGCATTGGACTAGATTAAGGGCATGGGCAGGTAATCTGTTATAACTATGGCGACGCAGGGAACTTCGTGTGAGATTGTACAAACCCCACACATCCATCATGCCAGTATTATTGATAGTTTGACGATGTCATAGAGGAGTGTTCAGTCCTTTTGGAAAATATGCAAGAGAAGAAGGCGTAGCCGCAGCAGCCTACGGAGAACATTCAGATGATGAGGGCTGAACCCTGTGAAGAGGATCTCAATTGCAAGGTTGGGTGTGCAATATTTCTAAGAAGGAGGTAGGTTTTGATCTTAATTGCTAAAGAAACCTTCATGGAGGATAAAAATAATTTCGTTGAGGCCTCTACCTTAGGAAGTCAAGAAAAAGAACCTGAGACTAGCGTGACGCAAGAAGTAGATCCTTCAGTGCTAGCTACGTTTCTAGAGACTTGTATGAAGTTGTTCTGTGATCAGAAAGAAATAGAAGGCTTGCAAGATTTAATCGACAAGTGTGCACATAAAGAAAAGATTCCCACTGAACAACACACAATTAGAAAGATTTTTAAGCATAAAGCACAAACGGGGTGTGAGATGAGGCTAACTGCGTAGATAGGAGAATACGAAATGGAGCAAGTAATTTTAGATCTGGGAACGAATGTGAATGTCTTGCCTAAACAGACGTGGGAAAGGGTGGGGTGACCTGCACTGTAGTGGTGTCCTATTCAGTTGCGTATGGAAAACCAAAAGAAAATTATTCCAATGGGATGCTTATATGGTGTAATGATGGACATTGAGGGAGCGAGCACATTGGCTGACTTTGAGGTCATTGAAGTAGTGGATGATAGTAATCCCTACCTTGCGTTGCTAGGGATTGACTGGGCTATTGATATGAATGGGGTAATCAACTTGAAGAAGAAGATGATGTCTTTTGAAAGGAAGTCACTCAGGGTTATTGTGTTGCTAGACCCTGCAGAGGGAGCGCGGTATACTAAACATGTCCGCGATTATGTAGAAAGTGACGATGATCTGGATCAGATATACAAGATAATAGCGCAAGACAAAGATTGGATCAATCCCACATCTGATGGACGAATTGCATGGGACAGGGATAATTCCTATGCCTTAGATTCGGATGAAGAACTTGAGTACTCGTAGAATCGACTGCATGAAGTATCTACGCTCCATTGTAATATGATGACCAAATCACTGCAGTGTGTCTCGACTGAGGTAATAAATCTTCCACATCATGATGGTTTGAGTGACGTGGAGTTGTTTTTGGATGAATTTGAAAGGGAGGTACCACAAGAGAATCGATTCGAGGCACTAGAATTGGTGTTGCGCACTATGCCTTCCCGTTGGTGGGGTACACACAATGAAAACTTTAGTGGATGGAAAGAATACAGAAGGACGATGAAGTTAAGATTAGGGTATTCTAATACACAAATGATAGAAAAATATAGTTGGAAGGATGATCTGCATGATCATTTAGCATGATGGACTAAGGCTTGGGGAACCGAACAACCAAAATGGGTGCGTGTTTTCTATCATACCTTGGATACAATCCCCATGAACTGGTATATGGAAATGGAGCTTCACCACGGAATAGCCAAATGGGACATTTGAAGTGAAAGATTCTTGCTAAATTTTAGCTTTGAGTATGGGCTTTCCTGTATCAATGAAGCGCTCCAGGAAATTAAAGCACCGATATTTAGAAAGCCAAAGGAACCATAGAATGGGCTCAACCTGATTGGGGTACGCAAGTGCGCCATGTGCTGGAATGTTACAATGTGACCACTGAACACGATGATGATGATCCACAAAATATTAACATTTTGGAGACATAAGGACAGCGTGAAGTTGAAGGAACGAAGGTGGTGAACTCGGATATATCAGAACCATTGAAAACTTGGCAAGTGAACATTGGGTCTGAAGCAGAAGCTAAGTTCGTGAAGATGGGAGTTTACTAGGATGATGATACAGTCGGTAAGGTGGCTGAAATTCTGTGCGAGTACCAGGATTTATTCCCAACGAAGTTCTCAAATTTAAAAGGGATTGTTGAAGATTTAGGTGTCATGAAGATTACGTTAAAATCGGATGCGAAGCCTGTTAAGTAGTGACCTTATCGATTGAATCCAAAGTATAAGAAAAAGGTGCACCAAGAACTTGATAATGTGTTGGTTGCCGATATTATTGAACCTATTGAAGAGTCTGATTGGGTAAGCCCTATGGTGTTCCATGAGAAGAAACAACAAAGGAAAAATTCAGATATGCGTAGATCTCAAGAAGTTGAATAATGCATGTGAACACGATCCATTTCCTAGGTCATTCACAGATGAAGTGTTGGAAAATTTTGGGGGACAGGAGGCATAATCCTTTACTGATGTTTTCTCGGGATATCATCAAATCAAGATCGGGCCAGAAGATCTAAGCAAGACAACCTTTGCGATAGAATGGGGTTACTTTCAGTATACAGTTATGCCATTTGGATTGAAGAATGTACCTGCAATCTTTTCTCGGGTCGTGATTGCGACGTTCAGAGAGTTTATTCATAAATTCTTGGAAGTGTATTTTGACAATTGGATGGTGTTTGGCTTAGTAAAGTGCCATGTTGTGAGTCTGCGCCTTTTGCTAGATACTTGTCAAAGGTATAAGATCGTGCTAAATCTGAAGAAATTTCTATGCTATGTCCCTTTTGGAAATTTTCTCGAACATGTAGTATGTAAACAAGGATTGATGGTGGACCCTGCGAATATCGATGTCATTGTGAATTTGGAGGCTCCAAGAAACGTGAAACAATTGTGTCCAACATCAGGACACACTGGGTATTACAGGAAGTTTATCAAGGCATATGCCCAGATCACTGCGCCGATGGAGAAACTATTAAAGAAGGATGTGATGTTTTGCTGGGACAAAGAATTCCAACACAACTTGGATTTCCTGAAAGAAAATATGGTGACAACACCTATTTTGGTATTTCCAGACTAGAAGAAGGAATTCCATGTGCATGTTGACGCCTCTTGCATTGTGCTTGGAGCATTATTAATGCAAGATGGTGAGGGTGAGATTGACCATCCGATAACTTTTGTAAGTAGAAAGTTATCCAAATCTGAGAAGAATTATTCCACTACAGAGCGCGAAGGGTTGGTGATGGTCTATGCGGTTAGAAGTTCAAACATTATTTATTGGATAGACACTTTAAAATGTACATAGATCACTCCACGCTGAAATACCTGGCTAATAAGCTTGTGTTGACGGGGGGGGAAGATCTATTGATGGTTACTGTTGTTCTAGGAGTATGAATTTGAAATTATTGTGAAGCCGTGTAGGTTGAATGTTGGACCAGACCATCTGTCAAGGATTGAAACATAGGAAGAACCAAGTTATTTGGAAGAAGGATTACTGGACGTGTAGCTCTTTGCAGTGCGTGTCACAGACAATCATTTTTATGATATTATTCAATTTTTAACAATAGGAACCGCTCTCAAAGGTTATTCCAGTTAGCAGAAGAAGGAGTTAGTAGTCTGCGTTGTGGAATTCTCTGTGATTGCGGGTCATTTGTATAAGATGGGAACAAATGAGATACTATGACGGTATGTTCCATAGTTTGAACACACTAGTATACTATCTGAAGCCCATGGAGGAGTGGTAGGAGGCCACTATGTCAAGAAAGAAACCGCGCAAAAGATTTTACGTGTTGGGTTATGGTGGCCTATGTTACATAAGGATTCTAAGGAGTATTTTAAGGCATTCGATGCTTGCCAATGGACGGGGAAACCTTTGCAAGGAGACGAAATGTCGTTACATCCCCAGGTTTCACTGCAGGAATATGATAAATGGGCCATTGATTTCATAGGTTCTATCCATCCACTAGGAAAGAAGATAGGAGCACAATATATAAACACTACTACAGAATAGTTAACTAGATGGGCGAAAGCGCAACTGATGAAAAATTGTACCACGACCATTGCTGCAAATTTTTTGTTTGAATATGTCTTAACTAGGTTTGGTTGTCCTAAGATATTGATGAGTGATAGGGGTACCCATTTATTGAATGTGACTATCAGCATGCTGCTTGAGGAATTCCAGGTGTATCATCAGAATAGCACGCCCTATCACCCGCAGGCGAATGGAACAATGGAGGCTTTTAACAATATTTTGGAGAATGCATTAATGAAGGTCTGCAACGTGTAGAGGACTAACTGGGACATGCACATACCTACTATGTTATGGGCTTATAGGACGACTTGCAAGAAGTTGATAGGTCAAACTTCGTTTAGGTTGGTCTATGATATTGAAGCAGTAATGTCGTTGGAGTATATTGTGCCAAGTTTACGGATTGCAACCTTGATTGAGATGGCGAACCATGAGACCTTAGAGGAATGACTTGTGTAGCTGATGGAGTTAGAGGAAGACCACTTTCTTGTAGGATTTCATCAGCAAGTGCAAAAGGAGCACTAGAAATCATGGCATGATAGGCATATTAAGCTGCACATGTTCAAGGTAGATGATTTGGTGTTGTTATATGACAGCAAGTTCATGAAGTTTCCAGGAATTTTTCAAATGCACTGGTTGGGGCCGTATGTTATTAATGAGATGACGAATGGTGGTGCAGTTCAGCTCGTGAAGCTAAATGGGGAACCATTCCCTGGTAGAGTGAATGGAAGTAGGCTGAAGCTGTACATAGGGGATCTTGCCCCTGTGCAATGACTATATGGTAGCAAGACAACCTTAGTAATCCAGGTAGCTGTAAAGGATTGCGATACTATAAACTATGCTGCCCAACGAAGTGAACAAAGTAGAAGGAGGGATGCACGAAGGATGACAGGGGTGCACTAGGCGAAGCTGCGCTGGATGAGCTACGCCATGGAGGATGGTGTCACTCGAGGAGTCAAAAATTAGCTGTTGAGATTACTATTCATGATTTGATGGCCAAAAATCAGTTAAGAGGAGTGGGTAAGCGCTATTTATGGTAGAGATCTTTGGAGATATGCCACCAAAGTTGCATTTATTACCAGAATTTGGGGGGAATGGTCGAATTTGAATTCAAAACTTCCTATCAATTACGTGTGTTGGTCCAATAGAGAACAATTTGCATTCTAAGAGTCGGTTGGGCACTTTGTTGTTTGAAGCTTATGAATCATGAGTTCTGGGAAGTGTTTGTAATGAAACCCTCTTTTGCAAGCTACTTTATAGCAACCCGTGAGCTATTCATTGAGTGAATGCCTGCTACAAACCCTGCTGAAGTCGTAAGTTCTGAATTTGTTGTGTTTGATGCACTGGGCCCTGAGAGTTCAAGTATGGAAGCTTCAACCCTTCTACCTACCACATCGAGGTCGCCAAGGACATAGAAATATGCAGCAAAAGAGAAGAAATCTGCTGCAAAAGAGAAGCAATCTGCCACAAAAGAGAAGTAATCGATCACAAAGGAGAAGCAGAGGAAGCCGGTTCTGGTAAGAATGTCACCAAGGAAGAATCTGGAGGTGTGCCAAAAGGAGAAAAAAGACAAATAGCTAGAGAAAGTGGTTGATTTAGAAGAGGAGGAATACCAAGGTGTGGAGGAAGTGGATGACAAAGAGGTTGAGCCTATCTCCTGACTTCATGAGTAAATCACTCCGTGAAAGGGAAAGACCAAAGTTACTAAGGACCCGAATTCTGGGAAATTTTCACTTTCAACACCCCTGTTGCCTGAGCAGGTGGAATCTGAAGGTACTACCTTAGTGCACATTCCAGTGTTGAAAATGGAGGATTGGGACGTCGCGGACCATAAGAGTTTCCCACATTTGGAAACCAACAAGTACATGGCCAAAATATACTATGAGTACACTGGGGTGACGTACTTAGAGCCCATGAAGTGCGTTAGAGGTGTTGAGCAGGTTGGGTTCTTAAACATGATTAGCATACCGCATTTTCATCGCTCAAATATCAACATGGTATGTGTGCACAGCTACTCACGATGGTACATGATGGGTGTGTATGGATGGGGGAGCCCATCTTGATTACTAATATGTTAATTCACCAGATTACAAGGCTGCCTTACAAAGGAGAAGACCCTGCCAAAGAGTTTGTAAGGAAAATTGGGGAAAATGAATTAGCAGATAAGATGAAGACTGAGTATGGGATTGTTAAGAAATCGCGCGGATACTCTAATTGCTCTATTCAGGACCAGGCGGCGCAGTTCAATACAAAAATTCTTACGGGAAAAATCATGAGGAAGTGTCCCACATATGAGGTTTTGGCGTTGGTAGTGTCATTGGTAGCCCAATGCGCAAAGGGAGTGCAATACAACTAGTCAAAATATCTATGCAAGGAGCTCCTCGCGAACTGCCGGAAAGCTCAAGAGGAGAGAAAGCCATTTCATTATGCATGGCTTTTGTTATGTATTATCTTAGTAGCTTGGAGATTGTCAGAGGATAGTTAGTTTCCCCCGCACAAGGCAGATTTACATGAGATAGTGTGGTTCACCTTGTTGTGGTCAACAAAGGATCAAGGAGTAAAAAAAAAGAAAAGGATTTTGATAAAGATGGACCATCATATGGTGATCAGTCAGAGGCCAAGGTTGTCCCCAACCTTGTTCGTGCATTTGATGGCTTACACAGAGTTCAACGCCAATTTCCACAATGTGTCAATCAGAGTGCGGAAGGACCCAAAACACACATGGAAGAATTTTCCCTTTTTGGTATCTAAGATGCACTTATAAGAGATTGTGGGCTATTGGCTAGCAGAGTGGCGCGAGCCCACAAGGGGTGATGTAGGCACTAACAAAGGTGCGGAGAGCTCTGTTGCACAGAAACATAGGGAAGCTGTTCAAAAGGCCGTGAAAGCTCTTGCTAGGCAAAAGAAAAAGGAAGCTGCTACTAAGGTAGTTGTGGAGGAAGAGCGGAAATCAAAAGAATGTGTTTCCAAAGAGCAGTTGGAGAAAGAGAAACAGGATAAAGATGAGGGCGAAAAATCATCTTCGTAGCACACTAATGAGTAGGAGCTATTAGAACATGAAGGAGGTGGTGGTGAGGAGCAGCACACTCCTTTCTTCTTGAAGAGACGAGGAAAGGAGTAGACTATTGGACAACGTAAGAAGCATAAGTCTGATAAGCAGACACACATCGACCCAATGGTGCTGACAGAAGGCGATCTCGATGAGATTGGTGACGAAATTAGAGACACGACAACTGAGGTGTTGCAACAGTTTGAGAAATAGTTTATGTAGATGCTGGGGAGAATCTAAAAGGATCTACATGAGCTGCAGATCTAGGCTAATGGGATTCAGGTGGGTGTCGGGCAAGTGAGCGGGATACAAGCAAGCCTGACACAGGCGAGTGGAACAGTAGCAGAGCTGGAACGAACTCTAGACTTCAAAGTCATACCATTTCCAGAAGGGTTCGTTCATGTAGAGTCATATGAGGATCGCGTTGTGATCAACACAATGAAGGAGATGGGGCTGAATTTGGCCACACTGCCACTCTAGACCTTCCATGTGTTGCACCAAGGGGTTTTAGATGAACTGAAGATTCGAGAGCAGCATGCACTCACAGTTGTCAGTGAGTTTAAAATCACTAATTAACAGATGTTTGTGGAGAAAACTTAGGCATTGAAGGCATAGGAGGAGATGCAGACATGAAAGCAAAACCTGGAAACTGTGATTGAGCAGGCCTGCAAGACAATGTTAGAATGGAATATCCCAGAGGATGCTGAAGCTTCGAAAAAAGTAAGGAAACTGGCTGCTTTAGTACGTGCATCTAAGGATGAAGTTGGCAGGGTTACTTTTGATTTTCAAATGAAGATATTAGAGTTGCAATTGAAGTTGTAGCCAATGACTCTGCCAAAGGTCCGGGGGAAATGCGGAGAAGCAATTAAGGAAAATATGACGACATTGGATACCGAAGTCACAAACTGTGCCATGATGTTCAACGTAACAATGCAAATATGGACTAACCTATAGGAGGAGCCAAATTTGCAAAAGATGCAAACAAATGACAGAGAAACACAATAGAAGTATGATGTGGTTTGAGAGACTACACACAACAACTTGCGAAGTTACAAGAAGGCTAGCAACTGCAAGCATAGATGAAGGAATTCCAGAGGAAAGAGGCCCGTCTGAAGGCCAGACTAAAGTTGTGGCTAGAGGAAGCTTTTCAGCTTACTCTTTCACTTCAAGAAAATCTCAAGGGGTTCCAGCAGACACAGAGGATGATGCCCCTAGAAGTGGAGGGTCCGACAAGAGAAAAAATGGTGGAAGAAATTAAGCAGGTTGCGGCGAAGAGCGTTGCTAAAGTTTCAGTGTTAAAGGTTGAGCTTGGTGGTCTATGTGGAAATATCGGGCCACTAGCCGAGTGTCTCGAGGGTGAGTCACGATCTTTGTGTTGGGGCCCTGCTGGGTTAGGGTCACTAGGGTTAGTTTTGGGGTTAATTTAACCCAAATTTTGTATGTGTTCTTAAAAGAATGTAAAGTCTCCACAATATGTGGATGCGGAGCGCGCAACTAAGTAGGAGTCAAAGGGGTCTTAGCCCCTTATTTTTGGTTAGTTTTAATATTCTCCCATGGTCTGCGAACCATGGTATTTTATGGAAGGAAGCTATAAATAGTCGAGTCATAGCGAGTCTTAGAGATAACTTTTGATGAAGAATTGGGTAAGCTAAATGGTTTTTGTTGTCTTGGGCAAGTTCTAAGGTAGGAAGGCTCTGCTTCTTGTACTTAGGTGAGAAAGGGAAGGCTCCTGTAGTTGAGTGTGCAGGAGACCTTGGGTAAGTCCGCAACTGAGTGCACAAACCCCTGCAACTGAGTGCGTAGGGTGAAGGAGTCTGTAATCTAAACATTGAAGATCAATAAAGACTGATTTTCAAGAATTACTATGCAATTCGAGCATTTATGTTGATTCCATTTATGTTATGATTTGTCTCTTATAATGTGTTTTCTATGGAATAATGAATAAGTGTTGCGTGAAATCACTATATCTGTCTAATTTATACATGTTTTGAGTATTTATCTCCATTCGCAAAGTTAAGGACTATTTCTGTCATGTTTTTTGGTGAATTGGATAGATCTACGCGAAGGTAGATCTAGGGTTCTTTATTGATGCACTAATGTAGATAATATGTTTGTTTAAGGTCCGCAAACACTAATCGTAGACCTTTGTGAAGGTATAAAATCCATTTTACCCTAGTCACAATAGTGAGCCCTGGGAATATACTGATCTGTGCGAAGGTAGATCTAAGCTCCAAAACTACTTATCACATGTCCCTGGATGCAGAAACATGGTTCTAGCATCCCCCAATACTGCTTCGGGTGAGACTATAGCTTGCGATATGTAGATTGTTGACAAAAGTGCCAACAATTGAGGGTTTTGTTGGTTAGCACGAACAACTTTGAACCTGAGTCAGTCCCCCTTAAGCCAATAGTTTACAATGATCAACCCGTTGAAAAGAAAACCAACATGAAAACCATAACAGTCATAACAACCATAATGAAATGACACCCATACAACTTATTGGAGCTTTATAACACAACTCATGGTGGTATTTACATCCGTATACATATATATACATATACCAAAACATATGCTAAAAAATTTTTCTCAACCAGTGTATAGAGAAGGATGCATAGCCCACATATGATTAACCATCTCCCATGTAGCTTCATTGGGCCCAAAGTGTTTCCACTACACTTTAACCTACTCAATTGCTTGGTTCCAGAGCATGAGAATCTTTCTCTACAAAATACACTAAAGTTCCTGATGGAATTTTCCTTATGGATTTACCTACAATAGAGACTAGTCAATCACATGATCAACATCTATCACATAGTTCTTAATAAATGACATAGGGAAAACCTCATGGAATTTCACTGCAAGTCGATAAGGCACTGGTCCAATCCTTTTAAGAATCTTGAAAGGTCCACAAAACCGAGGTGCCATCTTGGCACATCATCTAATCCTCAAGGAGATCTTCTTGGGCTTGATGCACAAGTACACCTATTCCCCAACTTGAAGCTCCCTAATCATCATGTTTCGATCTGCATAACCTTTCTACCTGTCGTGTGCTACCTTCAAATTCTTCTTGATTACCTACATTTCCTGTTCCATATTTGCCAACATGTCTAGTCTAATCAACACCTTGTTCACTATACCACTCCAAATTATGGGAGTGTTGCAACTCTGCCCATACAATGCCTCAAATGGACTCATCCATAGTGACTCTTGATAACCATTATTGTAAGAAAACTTAACCAGTGGAAGGCACTCCTCCCATCTACTCTGTTGATGCATCACATACATCGTCAGCATGTCCTCCAATATCTTGTTGACCCTCTCTATATGCCCATCTATATATAGATGATAAGCAGTGCTAAAGGCCAAATATGTCCCCAAACCTGCAAACAACTCCTTCCAAAACCTGGAAGTGAACTTAGCATCCCCGTTTGACACAATATTCCTTAGAACACCATACAACCTCAATATATCTCTGATTAAGACCTGTGCTACATCATTAGCTGAGTAAGTAGACTTCACTAGAATGAAGTGCACTACCTTTGTCAACTGTAAACCACAACCATGATGGAATCATGTTGTCTAAATTTTCTCGACGAATCTGTGATGAAATCCATGGAAATAACCTCCCATTTCCACTCTTGAATCATAATAGGCTCTAGTAATCCACCTAAGTGCTTACATTCTAGCCACAAAACCTACCACTTCCTTCTTCAAATTTAGCCAATGATAAAAATTCTTTATTGTTTTCAATGCCTTATGGTATCCTAGGTGACCGCAAAATGGTTTAGAATGAAATTATTGCAAGATAGTATTCTTGGTCTCATTGTTATTCGACACATAAACCATGTCCCAAAATTTGATGAAACCATCTACTATGAGATGATAGTCCACATCCTAATCACTTGTACCCTGTTGTAGCATGTGCATAAGCTCCATGTACCTGTCATCCTTCTATCCTTCCTGAAATATTTGATTTTGTAAATTTGTCCCATAGGAGCTCATAGCTTCTATATGATTCATTTGTACTCTCCTGCTAAGATTGTCAGCAACCATGTTTTCCTTTCCCTTAATATACATGATATCAAATTTGAACTCACTGATCATGGCCAACCATCTAGTTTGCCTCGTATTCAGGTTTGGCTAGTCAATTAGATACCTCAATCCATTATGATCGCTTATCAATACAAGCCTCTTGCCAACAAGATGGTGTGTCCACATCTTCAATGCATGGATGATTGCTACCAACTCAATATCACGTGTCAAATAATTTTTCTCGTGCCCATTTAGGTTTCGTGACACATAGCACACTACTTGTCCTTCTGGCATTAAGCCTTCACCAAGTCCTCTCTTGGAAGCATATGTACAAATGACAAACTCTTTGTCCTTTTCAACAATATTTAGAACTGGAGCATTTGTAAAAAAATGTTTCAATTGCTCAAAATCATCTGCACATTCCTCTGTCTATTCAAATTTCTTACCTTTTCTCTGCAGTGACGTAATAGGATATGAAATCCAAGAGAATTTTCTAATGAACCTCCTATAATAACTTGTTAGGCCCATAAATGATCTTACCTCATCCACATTTATAGGAACTATCCACTCCATGATAGCTCTTATCTTCTCCAGGTCCACTAGGATGTCTTCCTTAGAAACAACATGTCCCATGTAATGTACCTTTGTCTCAAAGAAACTACATTTACTAAGTTTCACATACAATTGATGCTCTCTCAGCAATCTCAATACTATTACTAAATGCTCAGCATGCTCTTCCTCATTTTTTGAATATATCAAGATGTCATCAATGAACACAATAATAAAATTTTCCAGAGAAGGATACAACACACTATTCCTCAAGAACATAAAGGTAGCTGGAGCATTAGTAAAACCAAATGGAACTACAACAAACTCATAATGCCAATACCTGATCTGGAAAGCAGCCTTGTAAATGTACTCTTCCTTAATTTGTACATGATGGTATCCTGATCACAAGTCAATCTTCAAGAACATTTTGGCTCCCTTATACTAATCGAACAAGTCATCATTATTAGAAAACGGATACCTATTCTTGATGGTAACCTTGTTCAACTTCCTCCATTCAATGCATAACCTAAGAGTATGTTGTAGCGGCTGCAACACCCTCCAAAATTTTGACCTACACTCAAATTTTGGAGCCTACTATGGACCCTGTGATCAATCATTCCTTAGTCACTTAATGGTAAGATTATGATTTCAAGCTCCCTGCTTAAATATTAAGATCTGTTCACACTTTAATATTTATATAACATGTGTCATCTTCGGGCATGTAGATTATCAGTTGTCATGCAAAGGGAATTTTGTTTTTCTTCAAGGGGAAATATTTGTGAAAGTGAGTTGTTCTCATCATATAGACATGTTTCACACTCATTTCCAAAGTTTCAAGCACTATTACACAAGTGTTTCCATTATCGTCACAAAGTCTATCATTGGAGTTACACTTGTTGTAAGCCAACACAAAGGTTGTTGCGTTAAGTGAAGTATGTTTTCACATGTTCTAGATGATCTATGTTGTAACACTAAGTGTTCAAGTGTGTGATCATAGTCAAGTTCTATCACTTTTCACATTAGTTCTACTAATCCCACACTTAGCCAAATTTAGGAGTATTCCTAACAACCTAGCCTTATCCAACTTTCCTCAATTGTGCACTTCAAATTTGCAACCCTCAAGGCTTTTACTCTCCTACTGGAACTACGCAATGCATAGAAATTCCAACCTCCCTTTATATCCAAAACTGCGTAGTGGATTCCTCTGGTGTCCTTCCTTCAATGGGAACCCATTGTCTCCAGTAACTACACAGTTTTTTCCATCAATCACCTCATCTTCCCAATCCACCTTGCCTCCTAAAACCGTGCATATTTTTCCTCCCAAAGCCTTCTCCTTTGGCCTGTCACTCTGTCCTGACCTATTTTATGAATCCATGCGCAACATATTAGGCTAGGGGTTTATCAGACTGATGTCATCTTGTCATGAGTGGATTACATATACAGGAATTCTAATAGGTTATGGAAATATGATAAAGAGGTGATGAAGAAGGAGGACATGCTAGATGACACTCAAGGAGCTGAGGAGAAAATATAGTTATCAGATAAGAAGATGAAGGAACCTAGTGTATGATAGACGATGGGAACCACATGAAGACTTCATCTGATGCATAACCCTTTAGAGGGTAGGTATGGGAAACAAATCACATCTTTTGAAATACACCTCTTAGTGTAACATGAAGGACCAATTATCATTGACATATCATTATGTCTTCAATGACATGCATGGTTGCAAGCATTGAAAGTCATTCCATGTGTTTCCTCTGAGATTCTTGATCCCTTTCACTTGTTGGATCAATTTACATCTTTTAGCATGTTTGGATGCTATTGAGAACCTTTTCTGGTGATCTTGAAGGTTGGTCATTGTGTATATGACCTTTCTTAGCCACGTAAACACTTATCGCACTCATACAAAAAGTCTTGAGTGTTTTTGCACAAGTTTTGTCATGATCGTCCTAAAGTCTATCTCAAGTGTCACACTTTTCGTTTCTTGTCATGAGATAGTCACTCAAAGTGCAATGCTTTTTTTTTTGTCCAGGTGGTCTATGTTGTCATGTCGTCATAGTATGCTAAGCATGTGATTAGATTTCAAGTTAATCATAAGTTCATCTTCCTCCCGCACTTAGGAATTTTCAAGAAATCTTCCCAACTAGGCAACTTAGCTTCACTAAGCCCTAATTGAGCTATGAAATGTGCAGTCTCAGCCCTCAATGTTGTGACCTTATTGACTGGAAATTCACAGTGTGTAGTCATTGTCCTCTAGGTTATTTTCACTGTGCAATTCCAAAGTTCAACAACATTCCCTGACTCACAGAATTTTTCTGTAGTTCCTTCCAATCTGGTTTGAGCTGTGCATTTTGCACTTTCATCCCTCAAGCTTTTCCCTTTCCTATTGGAATCTCACAGTGCAAAAATATCGAAACATCCTTTGGCCTCTAGAACTACGCAGAGGTGTCCCCTAGTGTCCTCCCTTAGCCGGAGCTCACTATGCTCAAGAACTACGTAGTTTTGGCTTCCAAGCCTCTTTGCTGCCAAGTCCTTGCCTCTAAAAACTACACAGTACTAACCTCCCTTGGCCTCACCTTGCACCATCCACTGCTGACTTGAACTACGCAATTCTATCTCCTAGTGACCACTACACAATTTTTCTCCTCAATGAGGACTATGTTCAAAAGTTCCCCAGTTAAGCCTGAGTTGCGCTCTGCGTAGTCTGAGTGATCAAGCTCTCTCTCTGCCAACTAGAACTACACAATGCGCAGTCATTGAGCCCTACCTCCCAGCCCATGACTTGTGCCAAGCTCAGTCCATGGATGATAATGCACCATCTTAGAATAGGGATTTTTCAAATTGATTGTGTCCCCTCATGAGTGAATTGCGGGAACATGTAAACTCTCAAGTCATGGCAAGATGATTAAGAAGGAAAAGTAGGAGGGAATCATGCCTATAGACTCACTTGTAGCTAAATTGATAGATGAACCTATTGAGAGGAAGCAAAGGACATAAGTTTGCAACCAACTCCCAAGACCAAATATCATTGAAGGCCCCACACCATCAAGCTATATGGAGGAGAAGAGAAAGCACATCCAAGAATGCATTTATCACTGAGTAACAACAATGGCTTGACATTGCCACATCATCAAACCAGTCCATGTTAGCAGTGTCATGTCAATTCATGTCATGAATTGTCACATTCCGCATCACCATTATGGGCCATGAATATTGTAAATCAAATGTATTATAAAGTGAAAGTCCAATGGAAACACATGAATATGAAGAGTCATGTAAGTTGAAAAGTCATAGGAAGTTGAATAGTCATGATGGAAGTCAAAGAGTCACAAGGGGTAGGCATCACCCCTTTGGTTTTATATACCCCCCTCATTATATGAGCAAGGGAATTTTCACCTTGGCTCCTTCCACAAAGAATTAGAGATACTAGTCAGTTCTTTGAGGAGAAAGGAGTGGCTCCAATGTCCCACTATTGGGGCTAGTGATGTACAATGTAAATATGTGTCTTGGAACTTTTTCTTAATTACAAAAGCCTTTTCAACACATTTTCATGCATTACTTATGGATGTTTGTAATAATACTCTGTGAGCATTTGTATTTCGTGTTTGTTTTCACATGTAGTAAGATAGTTGAACTATTTCAGCTGTTTTAGTGCTTATCTTGTTGGGAATGTGATTTAATGGTTGGCATTATTGTCTTATCCTTGTGGACTACTCCACGAGATACTAGACAAACTATTCCTTGTTTATCGGTTATAACGACTGTCACATCCGCTATGGACTATTTTGTTGGATGTTAGATGGATCTTCCCTTGTTCATTGGTTGTAATGACTGTTGCATCCATTGTGGACTATTCTGTTGGATGTTGGATAGGCCTTTCTAGTTTGAGTGTGTCTCTTTCTGGGTGGTACTATTACCTCTCACTTAGAGGCTCACTTTTCTCCCTACCTTTGTAGTAAGAGAACCTAGACACAATTACGCTACCCACTCACCAGGAACACTCACCTTATTGTTTGAATATACCATTGCATCACTCTCCTGTGCTGACAGCTAGAGCCAAGGTTGATCTTTGAGTATTTGGGAAATGGGCCTTTATACTAGTGGGATTCCTACACCAAATGGTGTGAGGTCTTATTGGGACTTCATATCGGGGAGATCCCTTTGGCTGGCGAATTTCCAGCACCATAAAAAAAATGGCATTGGAAGGAGGGCCAGATGATAGGCTATGCCCATTGAGTGTGGTTTGAATCTCTTATTAAAATGGCTCTTCCCCAATCATAATGCTAGGATTCTTTTCTAAAGAGCTTAATTGTACCATCCCTGTGGAAGTTATTCATGACCTATCCGAATTTAAATTCGATGGTGAGGGCGAATCGACTTTTTGTGAACATCTATTTAGGGTTGTCCATGTTTGCTTTTGTCGCGGAATGTGTTCCAAAGATGTCATGGCTAGATTACTCACCCTCACATTTGAAGGTTGTGTTAACTAGTGGTGTCATACATTACCCATTGCTTCTATCCATTCATTCGATCAGCTTGCCAAGAAATTGCATAAATATTTCGATAAGTATAACCAAGATGTCTATGAAAGAATTCATCATTTAAGAATGAAGCATGATGAATTAGTTGAGTATTTTTCTGATCGGTTCCTTCACCTTTGTTGTGAAATCCTTGAAAAAATTGAACTTGTATTTCTTGAAAAAAGAGTTTGATTGCTTGGTTCATGTCTCCTTGTACGGTGAGCATGAACCTCCTTTTTTCCATTCTTCCCCATCTCTTGCAAATCATGAGGCACCTCAAATTTCAAAGGAGGAGCTTACTAGCCCTTTTGTTCCTTGTTCTCCTTTTTTAGTCCCAACGTGGGTGCCTCCTTGTGGTAATTGTAAAATTGCAAAATTGACAAATCAAATATCCAGTCCATCTTCTCATTCTTCTTCTGCTTCAATGGAGGAAATTCCAGAATGGCTCATGAAGCCTACGATGAAGACTCGCTCCTCCATTTCGTAAGATGATGTCACCGTTCACAACTTTGATCTACTTGATCAATTTGCTTCACCAGCTATTTCTTCCCATCCTCTTGATTCTCAAGTTGCTGGCTCAAATTGCAATCAAGTACAAGGTAGTCACATTATGTAGGTAAAAGACAAGAAAGGTACAATCAATTCTTTCAATCAACCCATAGCCTTGGGTAGTAACCATCCCAATGATGATAACTTTATTTCCATATGTCATGGTGAATTCCCAAGCATACCATATGATCTTTTGGTTCCTCATGAAGATTTTCATTTAGATCTAGAATCTACTTCGGTCAAACAAGACATTCATATCGAAACTTCAGCTTCACCTCACTATCCCTTGTGTCCTACCATTCACAACACATCCACTTGCAACAAATATACTCCATGTTCTTTTGTTTCTTCATTTGATGAGTTATCTCCTCGATTGACACAAGGTGGTGAGGCTACCCATGATGAAATTGAAAACAATAAAATCATAAAGAAATCTTCCCACCCCTCATCATATCTTCTTTTGCATGAACAAAACTCTTCAAATGATATTACTCATGAGATATCACCAACACATTTATCTTTGAATGTGCTATCAGAAGAGCCTCTTCAATTGAGTAATTTGATTGTTGAAGCTTAAAAATACGGTGAAACCTGTGATAGAGATGGTTACCATCTGGAGAGAAGTTTTGAAATATGAAACAATTAATAACCTCAAACTATGCATGATTTGGTTCAAGCTTCAAAATGCAATTCTACAATCTTGGAAATTTTCGAGACTTGCCAAGGAGTCGAGGCAAGTCAACTTATGTTGATGGCTATGTCAAGATCTCGCTTCTTTGGTAAGCCCCACGAACTAAATTAGATTTAACTTCTTGATCCAAGTGGATATTGGTGGCCACCTGCCAAGTCCACTTGAACCCTCACCAATGTTTCTTTTAACATTTCAGTTTCCTTAATTGTAGCACAATTTACTATTTTTAGCAGTTTTTGGGCCCTGAACTTTCGGATCCGTTTTGAGGCCCTAAACGATTTTTTTTGGGAAAACTGGGAGAAACATGGGTCCATAGATTGATGTTTCGCTTTCTAAAGTTCTATTTCTTGGATATATGTTTCTAACGAGATATTGTGTGCATCAAACGGAGATCGTATGCCAACGTTACGACCCCGAGAAGTTGATGTACCAATTTACCCAAACATGGCCCACAGTTTGGCGTTTCATCTTCTAGGGTTAGGTTTTTGGATGTTTAGGGTTTTTGATTGTTTTTCAACAATAAATAGGCCTTAGAGCCTCATTGTAACATAGTTCAGATGTATGTAGCCGCCACATCTCTTCTCAGAGATAAGCTACCATCGCCCTAGCTAGTTTATTTCCAATTCTGTTTGTAAGCATATTTCAGTATTTTACAGTAATGAAATGAAGTTATTTCTGTTGTATCTCTATATTTATGGTTATATCTATAATGTGTTGCATTCTCGTTTAAATCCGGATCAGTGGTATCAGAGTGGTCTGCTCTTTCTCTGTCTTTCTTTGCATGTCCCCAACGAGGTCAGGGTATAAGGAGTTAGGGCTTGAACTGGTCGAATCTTTGCAAAACCAACCTTGCAAATCCCGATGGCCTCCCATGGAGGATGAAAAGCAAGATGAGGGGGCAAGAGATCCTATCAAAATCTTGCTCGAAGAGGCCCTCGAGTGACAAAGGAACGCGATGATGGACAAATTTGCCCAAATCCTTTAGCGCTACCTAGGGGCGACACATCTACTTCCAACAGCTACTCTAGAAGCGCCACACCCTTTAAGGTACAAGTTAACTTTGAAATTCTCATATTTGAGGGCCAGATAGATGTAGACGCCATAGATAAATGGTTAAATATGCTAAAAGGATATTTTTTCGTTCATGATTTTTCCGACCGGGAAAAGATTACTTTCGATCTTCTCAAAGCTACCCCCCATGTCAAGAACTGGTGGGAAACCTGCTGCGAGAAGAAGGATGAAAGTACGACCTCACTATTTTTAGCCACACCCACTTGGAATTCATTCTGGACTGCCATTAAGGAGTAATACTACCCTATCGGAAGCTATGGGGATCAATACATAAAGTGGACCACACTGCGGCAGGGAAGGGACCAAGACATGCCAAAGTTTACCAATATTTTCCATACCCTTCATACAAAGTTGGGTATCAAGGATTCAAAACAGCATTTGGTACTCAAATACGATAGTTGCCTGCATAGGTACATCCAAGAAGAAATAGAATTCTTGAACATCTCCTCGCTCAGCATAACATACCGATATGTCGTCAAGATTGAGCAAAAGTTTAAACAAAAGAAGCGAGACTTTGGATTTGTAAATCTGAAGCAAGGGAAAGGTGCCCCCAAGCCATAGACCAAAGGATAAAGCCAAGGCAGGGTGACCCAAGACAACCCCCCAAAGCTACAAGCAAAGAATAGCACTGTGAAGCCGAAAAAGGACACGGGAAAGTGTTGTGAGTTCCATAAGATTTCCACTCACAACACAAGTGAGTGTCGGGCCAAGCAGTCACTAGTGGCCAAACTAAAGGTTTTAGAATCAGATGCATATTCCGACTCTAAGTTAGAACCTGACAAGGGGAATGACAAAGGGAAGCAGATTATCGATGCGAATCCCAACGCCACCATTGCCACCACGAAGATCGAGAAGGAGGAACCCAGAGATCCAGAGGAGGAGGAGCGTCTCTTCCACTCCCAGATGTGGGTAAAGGGCTCCTTGCTGTAGTTTATTGTTGAAAATGGGAGCCAAAAGAACTTCATTGTAGCAGAGGTCATGAAGAGGCTTGGCTTACCAGCCAAAACACATCCACAACCATACAGTATCGGGTGGCTTCACCAAGGATAGGATCTTCGCGTGAGCCAACAGTGTCACCTTCCATACAACATCAAGCCCTTCACGGATGAGGTATTGTGTGACATTTCTCCCCTTGGTGTTTGTGATATATTATTAGGACAACCATACTTGTGGAAGCGACATGCTGTGTATGAATCAAGGCCCCGTGCTATTATTGTTACTTTGGGAAATAAGTTGTATAGGATACCGGAGGTAGCACCGCCTACCGCCATCTCTTTGGTTACTGCAAAACAATGCAGTAAGCTCATTTCCAAAACCAGGAAATTTGTTTTCCTGATGATACGCCCTCAAGGAAAGAAGAAGACAATGGCCACAACCTCCAGATAGGGCCCCTCTACATGACAACTACAGATGGACAAGGTCATGGAGGAGTACGAGGACATCTTCACCTCCCCCGTAGGGGTTCCTCTACACTGTCAGGTCAAGCACTCCATCGGTCTGACCCTTGGTGAGCCACTGCCCAATGGACCAATCTATTAGTGCTTCGTTCTAGAGAATGATGAAATCAAGGATCAAATTTAGGAGCTGTTACAGAAAGATCACATCCGTCCGAGTTCATCACCCTGTGGGAGTCTGATCATGTTGGTATAGAAGAAGGATGGGACTTGGACTCTGTATTGACTATCGAGCACTGAACAAGATCACTGTCCATAATAGGTACCTGATCCCACAGATTAATGACCTCCTGGACCAACTGAAGGGGGAAAAATACTTCAGAAAGATCGATTTGAAGTTAGGATATCACCAGGTACCAATTGAACCCTCCAATGTGTGGAAGAATGCCTTCAAAGCTAAGGAGGGCCTTTTCGAATGGTTGGTTATGCCTTTCAGATTCATGAATTTTCCTACAACCTTCATGAGGCTAATGGATGACATCTTGTGGCCATTCACAAACTCATTTGTAGTGGTATACTTGGATTACATCCTGATCTTTAGCCAGAGTTGGGAAGAGCACCTCCACCACATCCGACAGGTTCTCCAAACACTGTGGTAACACAAGTTATGTGCGAATTTGGAGAAATGCACTTTTGGCATGACCCAGGTTTAGTATCTAGGATACATTATTGATGAATGGGGGGTGCATGTGGTTCCATCCAAGGTCCAAGTCATTTGGGATTGGCCATCTCCAACCGCTCTAACAGAGCTTTGCATCTTTCTAGGTCTTGCCAACTTCTACTGCAGGTTCGTGTTGGGATTTTCTCATATCACTTGGCCCTTGAGTCAAGTCACCAAGGGAGGAGGGAAAGCAAAATTCTTTTGGTATGAATCTCAACAAAAGGCATTCATAGAGTTGAAAGATAGACTCTGCTCGGCACTGGTGCTCACATTACCAAACTTGCAAGAACCATTTGAGGTCAAGACAGAGGCCTCTGACTATGCTATTGGGGCAGTCCTTGCTCAACACGGGAATCTAGTGGCATATCATAGTGAGACACTTTCAGACACAGTCTAGAAGTATCCCACTTATGACAAAGAGATGTATTCCATTGAACAGGCCTGTCGACAATGGAAGCATTACATTTTGGGGAAGGAAACAGTCATCCACACAGACCACCGACCCCTGCAGTTCATACAAACCCAAGGAAAATTGCAGAATGATCGCCATCAGAAGTGGTCCACATACCTGCAACAGTTCCATTTCAATATCAAGTATAAGAAGGGCAACACCAATAATGTTGCAGATTGCCTCAGTTGACCACTGATCATGGTGTTAACCACCATGCTCAATTCTTGTGGGCACGAGACTTCTGATTGGCCACTTCTCTACAAAAGTGAAACAAAATTCAGCCACACATACCAAACACTCTTGGAGGGTCAGCATGTTCCAGGTTTATACTTCCAGGATGTCCTGTTATGCCACCTAGGTCACCTTTATGTTCCTTCAAGCGAGCGTGCCAAGATGATTTGGGAAGCACACTACAGTCAGGTTGCTGGGCATTTTGGGGTTGAGAAAATGGTGGCAGTACTATAGAAGTATTTCTATTGGCCGAATCTTCAACAGGATGTCGGGAAGTACATCACATCATGCATTGCCTGTGCCATTGCCAAACTGACCATCAAGAATTAAGGCCTCTATACCTCACTGCCTACCCCTAGTCAACCTTGGGAATCCATCTCTGTGGATTACATGTCGGGGCTTCCTTCTACTAAGCATGGAAACTGTTGTACCTTAAGAAACCAATTTCCTGGCTATGTAGAAATTGTGCTTAAGACATTAATGTTTATAGTTATTGTCACTTATTTGTCACTTAATTATATGTAGTGTTCTCAAATGAAGTACTTGGGAAATCTGGTTTTTAACCCTCAATACTTCGGTGACAAGAAAATATCAAAATGCCATTTAATTGTTGAATATAAAAGATGAATGAAGAAAGCTTGAATAAGTCATAGATAATATGATGTTTCACACAAAATCTACTACCTGTGACACTTAGAGAAGTTATCGATAATATGCTATCTTACACAGAAACTACTATTTGTAACTTAGAAGAATTGCAGAGGTGTGAACTTCAAGTATAAAAATGCTCTTTTAAGGGATTTTAACTTCATTTACATAAGAAAATCAAGACCTGCAACTTCATTAGCATACTTAAAGGAAGAAAACATAAGATGACACATAATAGAGAAGTCACAAAATCATACCCAACAATGTATGTAAAACTTCTGATTCTTTCATTAATCAACAGTTGTATCAAGAGTTAAGCGGCCTAGTATCCAGGTTCTCCAAAATTCTAACCCATTCTCTCTAAATTTTCCCTTTTTTTATACATTATGAGATAGTTGGTAGTCACCAAAACTGTCAAACTACTTAACTATTTCCCTAACTGTCTAAAGTAAAAAACATTACAGAATATTACACAGAGGGTAAAAGATAGCTCAAAGAAAATAAAATAACAGGAAATGATGTAACTTCGAATATTATGGCCGTTCTCTATTTGAAATTGTATCTTTAGCCTTAACGCAATAGTGGATGAAGGGCGGAAAGCTTTGGGAGCACTATGGGGGGTAAAGAGTGTGTGAGAGCATCAACAAGGTTGAACCCCCGCGGTGATTCCTCGCTGCACATTTTGGTCAACCGTGCTAATGTCACAGTCAACTGTAGGGGTCGAGCTCTAAATAACCTTCGTGCTCATTGCTTCCACACAGTGCTCCTTAAAGGACTTATCAAACTATTGTTTGATCACACTTGTCGAACTTGTATGACATTTAAAGGATGGCGGGCCCACAGAGCTTAAAAAGAATTAACCCTGGTTCATAATGCATGTCCCATCCACCTTTTCAACATGCCTTTGACTCCCTTACAGACCCAATAGGACATAAAACCATATTTAATAATTCATTGGGTCCGATATTAAAGACTGAACCCATTGACTTTGTCGACCTGATCTCTGGACCCAATAGGACATAAACTGTATTTAATAATTCATCGGGTCCGATATTAAAGACAACACCTGATGACTTTGCCGACTCGATCTCTAGACCTGATAGGAAATAAAACTGAATTTGATGATTTATCGAGTTTGATCAAAAGATGAAAATTGATCACTTTTTGACTCAATATTGTGACCCGATATCTGTGGATCCCGCCTCTTCCGATGGACGACAGAGATTAACTCGAACTTCAACAAATTTAAATTGTGTTTGATACACCGTCACATCTGATATCTGAAATGAAACCATTCTTAGTTAACTATGTGATTTCCGTTGGATCTATGGCCTGTTGATTGGATGTCCTAGATCTTCTCGCGGGTTTATTACTTTCAAAGCCCTTGAAAATATAAAATCAACCATTTCTTTCATGTTTTTTTATTTTTCTCTCATTTTGTAATAAACTGAAAATAAGACTTAAATAACAATAGACAATGAGTGCTACAACATCTAGCTCCACCTGGGGATAGTGATTTTTCCACAGAAGCACTAAGAACTGCAGACTAGTGCCTTCACCTCAGGCATGGAGTCATATATTGCTTAACTAATTCAAATTCTATGGTATTTGTACATTGAATTCACTCCGGTATCTACAATGATAGGATGCTTGTGCTTTGATAGCAAAGTGATGAGAATAGTAGATCAGTAGCCTTAGTTGGGCATGGAGTCCAAAATTCTGAAAACCCTAAAATTTGAAAGAATAAAACCTAACATTCTTGAAATCTGAAACCTCTGCAAACTAGTTTCCAACTGGGACAGTCACCCTTACTTTTCAACTAAAATTAAATTGAAGAACTGTAACTAGAAACCAAATGTTCAACACTTGAGCTTATTTATGTATAGGTTCCTACCTATGTACATGACTGCTTTCAATAAGGTGAAGTCAATCTTCCAATGTTACCAAGTTAGCATTTGAGTGCCTGATCTAGAACCATTCTGCTAGTAAATTTTGAAAATACAATTCATCCTGAATGGAAAATAAACTATGCATAAGGGCAGCTCACAACAAAAATCAGGAATATATCCACAAAATGGTATGTGTAGGCTGCTAATAAATTTCTCCATGTAATCTGCCACAAGATCTTCAAAAGTATAAGAAAAAATATGGTCCTGATCAGCTCCAAAAGAAAAAATCTCTATGTATGAAGGTTCTTACTTGAATAAAACTTCTATTGGGATAATATGCTCAATAGAACAATTAGCAACATCTTTAAGAAAATGATCTATGTCACTTTTTTGTCTCCACTTTTCATCTTTGAGATTTGATTGAAAAAAATTTGTAATTATGACCCAAGGAAATAAAAGAAGATTTTTCACATCACTATATGACATATGGCCACCTTCAAATAGATTGTTTACCTCTAATCCATGGGCATCATTGTGTTCTTCAATGCAATGATATACATTCTCTTTATCAGCTTTCTTTTTACATAAGATAGCCTCTTTTGCTATGATAAATGGCTCAACATATTGTTGTCCAACATTTCCCACTTGTCGATTTTCTTCTCTATGTCCAACACCCAACTGATGAACTCAAATACCTTCATCTTATTCCTCATCTAAACCATTTTTCTTATAAATAGGAGGATCATCAAATTTAACAAAATAAGATCTCTGGGGATTTATTTGCAACTTAATTATTTATCCCTCTTCTTGACTGCTGAGAAGAAATTCTTGATGCATGTTTGAACTTTTATCCACTTGAATGCTCTCTTGACTTGCGTGGAACAGGGTCAACCAATTCTCTGCTTGTGAGATTATTGAAGAAAATTTGTTTTTAAACTTTTCCGCATCATTTTGAGAAAATGATAGTTCTTTGCTTTCAGAGACTTGCCCATAATTAATTTGGTTATAACCTCCCTGAATGCTTGATATATTATTAACATGATCATTAGTTTCTTTAGCAGGATTATCATGAGTTATTAAAATTTCTTTAGAATCATAATATTCACAACAACCTTCAAAAAGAAACTTATGTGAATAAGAAGTTCTACAAAAAGAATTGAACACTGAATGAAAATCTTTCAAATATGAAATGCTTGAATGAGTCAGAGTCCTGTGCCAAACCCTAGCTTCTTGGTCCAAAGAAAACATAAACAACCTCATATTCACATCTTCATGAATGATCTCTGCTTCTCCATGCATTCATGAAACTCTTGAAGGTGCTGAACCGGATCTTCATATTCATTTCCACTAAATCTTGGAAGATACTTAGTCCACTCATGAAATGTAGGCATATGATGAGGATATCCTGTGATCCTAGTAAAATATAGTGGCCCAAATTTATTGGCTAAGAATGCAGGGATAGTCATTAAATCCCAGAAAAGAAAACTCCAAAGTGAAGGTCATAGGTGTGAATGTACAACCAACTGCTAAAACTTGTCACCCTCAAGAATCAGCTTCAAACTTAATAAATCCAGGGAAAATTGTTCTTATTCAATTGTTTTGCAGGTTGTGGTTCTTGTTCTTGTGGAGTCGCCTTTGAGCCAGAGTTATTGCTTTTATCCAAAACAACCAAAAAAAATCCTCCTCACTGAACAAATGGAGGAAACTATTGAAAACCCAAGGAAAAGTGTTCTTGCCTTCTCTCCCTGGCAATGGCACCAATTAATGTTGTACCTTAAGAAACCAATTTCCTGGCTGTGTAGAAATTGTGCTTAAGACATTAATGTTTATAGTTATTGTCACTTAATTGTATGTTGTGTTCTCAAATGAAGTAGCTAGAAATCTAGTTTTTAACCTTCAATACTTAAGTGATAAGAAAATATTAAAATTCCATTTAATTGTTGAATATAAATGATGAATGAAGAAAGCTTGAATAAGTCATAGACAATATGTTGTTTTACATAGAATCTACTATCTGTGACACTTGGAGAAGTTATAGATAATATGTTGTCTTACACATAAACTACTATTTGTAACTTACAATAATTGCAAACGTGTGAACTTCAAGTATAGGAGTGCTCTTTTAAGGGATTTTAACTTCATTTACATAAGCAAATAAAGGCCTACAGCTTCATTACCATACTTAAAGGAAGAAAACATAAGATAACACATAACATAGAAGTCACAAAATCATAACCAACAATGTATGGAAAACTTCTGATTCTTTCATTAATCAACAGTTGTATCAGGAGTTTAGTGGCCTAGTATCCAAGTTCTCCAAAATTCGAACCCATTCTCTCTAAGTTTTCCCTTTTTTATACATTGTGAGACAGTTGGTAGTCACCAAAACTGTCAAACTACTTAGCTATTTCCCTAACTGTGTAAAGCAAAAAACGTTAGAGAATATTACACAGAGGGTAAAAGACACCTCAAAGAACATAAAATAACAGGAAATAGTGGAACTTAGAAGATTATGTCCATTCTCTGTTCGACACTGTATCTTGAGCCTTAAAGGAGTAGTGGATGAAGGGCAGAAAGCTTTGGGAGCACTACGGGGTGTAAAGAGTGTGTGAGAGCATCAACGAGGTTGAACCCCTGTGGTGATTCTTGGCCGCACATTTTGGTCAATTGTGCTAACATCACAGTCAACTGCAGGGGTAGAGCTCTGATTAACCTTTGGGCTCATTGCTTCCCTACAGTGCGCCTTAAAGGACTTATCAAACTATCGCTTGATCATGCTTGTCAAAATTGTATGACATTTAAATGATGGCGGGCCCACAGAACTTAAAATTAATTAACACTGGTTCATAAAACCTATTGCATCCACCTTTTGAACGTGCCTTTGACTCCCTTATGGACCTGATAGGACATAAAACTATACTGAATAATTCATCAGGTTTGATATTAAAGATTGAACCCAATGACTTTGCCGACCCAATCTTTAGACCCGGTAGGGCAGAAACTGTATTTAATAATTCATCGGGTTTGATATTAAAGACAGAACCTGATGACTTTGTCGACCCGATAGGAAATAAAACTGAATTTGATGATTTATCGGGTCTGATCAAAAGATGAAAATTAATCACTTTGCGACCTGATATTGCAACCCGATATCTGACGGATCCCACCTCTTCCAATGGATGGCTAAGATTAACCTAGACTTCAATGAATTTAAACTGTGTTTGATACACCGTCACGTCCGATCTCCGAAATGAACCCATTCTTAGTTAACTATGTGATTGTCGTTGGATCTATGGCCTGTTGATCGGACGACCCAGATCTTCTCGTAGGTTTATTACTTTCAAAGCCCTTGAAAATATAAAATCAACCATTTCTTTCATGTTTTTTTATTTTTCTCTCATTTTGTAATAAACTAAAAATAATACTTAAATAAGAATGGACAATGAGTGCTACAACAGAAATTATTGTGTTTTTGTGGTCGTCGACAGGTTCTCAAAGATGGCCATTATGGTGGCCTGCAAGAAGAATATCATAGCAGGAGCCACTTCCTAACTCTTCTTTGAACGAGTGTGGGTACACTTTGGGATCCCACAGTCTATCATCTCAGATCGGGATAGCAGGTTCCTTAGTATATTTTGGTCCAGTCTCTGGTCGATGGTGGACACCAAACTATCCAAGTCCAGAACCTTCCATCCTCAAATTGATGGCCAGACAGAGGTTGTCAATAGGATGATCGTGCACATTTTTCACATGTACAATTCAAAGCATCCATGCACATGGGATGAGAGCCTACCCTATGTTCAACACAGCTATAACGGGGCTCTCCACAGCTCAGCTGGCCACAACCCTTTTCAGGTGGGCTTGTGATTCCAGCCACTATGTCCCATTGATGTGGACATGCCATTCACAGCTACTCATGCAGATTCAGCTCATGTCTAGTCCAAAACTGATAAGGAAAACAAATTCATTGAGCTCATCCAACATATTCACCAACAGGTCTACGACATTATGGAGAAATAAAATTCCAAGTACAAGCAACGACATGATCAACATCGGGGACCACACAAGTTTTAGGTGGGTGACAAAGTCTGGTTGCATTTGCAAAAGGAACGCCTTATCAAAGCCTATCAGAAACTCATAACACTTCGATATGGTCCTTACACCATCACTAAGTCTATGGGATACAATGCATTTGAGCTCAACATTCCCCCATTCCTTGGCCTGCACCTAGTGTTCAATGTGGACTGCCTTCGGCCATACTTTCCAACATTACTAAACACATCCGACATTGCAGAACAAGTCACACCCACAGATTTAAATCCATATTGCGTGGAACAAGCTGCAACTGATTGGATCATGGACACATAGATCAAGCACACTCGCCAGCAGAATATCCAACTGTATCGAGTTGTCAAACACGGCCAACTCCTTCACCAGGGCAAGTGGCTCACCAGGGACCAAGTTCAGCAGAAGTTTCCTCATCTCATGGAGGAACTTAATACAATGGGGACCATTTCTTCCTAAGGGGGGAGGAATGATCTAGGTGGATATTGGTCGCCACCCATCAAGTCCACTTGGACCCCCACCATTGTTTATTTCAGCTTTTCAGTTTCCTTAACTGTAGCACAGTTTACTATTTTTAGTAGTTTTTCAGGTCCTGCATTTTCGGAGCCGTTTTGAGGCCCTAAACGACATTCTTTGGGAAAACTGGGAGCAACATGAGTCCATGGACCGATGTTGCTCTTCCCAAAGTTGTAGTTCTCAGATAGATATTTCTAACGAGATATTGTGCATGTCAAACGAAGATCGTATACCAAAGTTACGACCCTGGGAAGTTGATGTACTAATTTACCCAAACGGGGTCCACAATTTGGCGTTTCATCTTCTATGGTTAAGTTTTTGGATGTTTAGGGTTTTCCATTGTTTCTCAACAATAAATAGGCCTTCGAGCCTCATTGTAAAACAATTTAGAGGCATGTAGCCACCACATCTCTTCTTAGAGATAAGATACCACCACCCTAGCTAGTTTATTTCCATTTATGTTTGTAAGCATATTTTAGTATTTTACAGTAATGAAATGAAGTATTATTTCTATTGCATCTCTATATGTATGGTTATATTTGTAATGTGTTGCATTCCTGTTTAAATCCGGATCACTTCTCTCGCATAATTCGTCTATCTACATGGTTTCACTTTATGTGAATTCCCATGTAAAAAATGCTTGGTATTCTGGGTGTGACCTCTCAAATTTCCAAGATTTTACTTATGAACGAATTCATGAATCTATTGTAGTTCATTCATCTTCATGCAAATCTCTAACATCAAACTTGGGTTGGGAATGTGCATCTCTCATAGAGTCATGGAATTATGAAGTGGATTATCTCAAGGACTATCTTTGTGTGAAGGAATCATACTTATCGAATTTATCCCTTAATGGTCAGCTCATTGGTCTTCTTGTGAGTTTCATATTGCAAATTTGTCCTCTCATCACACTAGAAATCTGCTTGAGCAATGATGAATGCACAAGCTGTCACATGAATCAAGTTCTTCTCCATTCATCGTGCCTCAACGGGTCTCATGCATTCGTGGTGCTAGCATCCTTTTTAAACTCTTTTCGTGACTATGATGCTTGTACAATTTGTCATCAGTTGCAGGAAGGTGATTTGTCATACCTGGACTGGAAGGAACTTGGTTCAATTGTTTAGCATTCGCAAGATTGTTCAGATTTATTTTTCTTCATGTATTGCAAATTGGGAATTTGATGCTTCAATTAGATCATCTAATCATTTCTATATCTTTGGTGACTGTCATTCAACTTATCATTTTCCCATAAGCACATCCGACGATAGTTGTTTAACACCCTTTGGTCTTCACTGATCAACATCTCTCTATTCACATTTATGTCAAGTAGGTGAGGCACTTTAGCCTTCGCTGATGGTTATGGTAGGTCCTTGATGTCCATGCATGGGTGTTGAGAATGATCAAACCTATTTTCCCTTACAATATTCACATCACGATCCCTCTTCTTGAATAAAAAATTCATATTGTCAAAGATCACGAGGTTTTCAAGAGGGCCATCATGAATTTTACGTTCCAAACATTGAATGGATGGAATAATCTTACATGGAAAGCTCTATAGAAAACAACAAGTTTCGATCTTTCCTCACGCTTGCCAAGGAGCACGGTGAAGATGAAGACATATCCACAAGAAGCTTCCCAGGTTTGTTGAAAAATGGTATTCATTGAAAAGGTAAGCATGTGAACTAGATAAGAGCAGTGGGTGTGACACATCTTTCCACTCACAGGAAAAACCTTCCTTTTCTTGTGCAAGTTTTTCAAGTTTTTGTATCTTTTGTTGCACATCACTTTACATATTTTTTAATCAATCCTATCTTTGTGGATGTAGGTTGAAAATGACTACGGTGACTTTACTGGAAATTACATTACACATAACCTCGACCTTATAGTTGTTAGGTTAGGAGTAGGATTAGCTACACCGTTAACTTTCCCTTTCTTATGCTCATTTTGCATTCATTCTCTGTAGTCTGTCCTCGTTTCCTTATTCTGATTCTACATCATTTTTTTCTTTAGCCATTTTGTTTTCTTGTCTTCTAATTTTGTTTCCTTTTTGTGTATTTCTTTCCTCTTGTCTTGTTTTCTTTCTTGTTGAGTTTTACTTTTCTTTCTACGTGTGAATAAGTGTTGTGGTTAGACTTGTTTTGGCTTCTTAGTATGTGTGGCTGAACTATAAAGAACCTTGTGACACTTCAATATTTGGCCAATCCTATGTCCATATTCCTTATAATTGGTTATATCTTTTGGCCAATGAAGTTTTGACAGAAAATAAAATTTGTTTGTAAGGAGAGCTTTCATCCCACCATGAACCCATGTTTTGTTCGGAAACCTCATGCATATAATCGTCTATTTCTACTTGTTGGGTTGTGTTATATTCTTTCCATGACTAGCCCACGTAGATAACTGAGGGATTAGAGAGGGGGCGGAGCCCCCCTTCGTTGCGTCGATTGTGTACTGGGGGGTGAGGAGGGGGGGGGAGCTGTCACAGGGGGTTTGAGGCATACCTGTAACCCCACTTTATGGGGTCCAGGGCAACGCCCTAGAAAATTTTGGTTTTGCACCCTATGTTAGGATGCGTGGACCCACCTATGGTTTTGTGCATGATTTTCGTACATGTTTTTGGATGCGATCGTTTTCGATCCATGGTATTGGACACGATGGTTTTTAGTCCATGGTATTGGACGCTTTGGCATGTATAAATATGTATTATAACATTGAAAGGAACATAATGAAAAATTAAGTTGGTAGTTCCGGTTTTGGGATCCAGGGGAAGATCTCTGTGTATATGTGTTTTATGTGTTATGCTCTCGCATTGTTTATTTTCTTTGTTTTAGAATTCGTATTCAGGTAATTTCTGTATAGGGTTAAAACCTACATTTGGTATCAGAGCTGTTTTGGCTTCAAGGGGAATCCTTTGTTGCTGAGGGGTTTCGCTCAGGCCTGTGGTAGACCCTGTTCAGTGGGAGATCTGCGAGATCGATTCTGGTGGTGAAAGAAGATGGCAAGTAGTGGAAACATAGAGATCGATAAATTTAATGGTCATAGTTTTGAGTTGTGGAAACTCAATATGGAGGATCTGTTGGTGGATAAAGATCAGTGGATCACGGTAGATCCAGGTACTAAACCAATAGGAGTGTCCGATGAAGAATGGAAGAAGTTGGATCGGAAGGCAAAGAGCACAATACGATTGTGTGTCTGAGATTCAGTATTGCTGAATGTATCAGGGGAAGCTACGACGAAGGCTTTGTGGTAGAAGCTAGGGACTTTGTACCAATCTAAGTCTCTGGTGAATAAACTATTCCTGCAGAAAAAGTTGTATAACCTGAGGATTAAAGATGGGGACTTAGTGACAGGGCATCTGAATGCATTTAATACTATGGAAAGTCAGTTAGCATCTGTTGATATTAAAATTTCATATGAAGATAAGTGCATCAATTTGTTGTGTTCTCTACCAGATTCGTGGGATAGTCTGGTTATTGCAATAGGTAGAAATGCAACTACCTTGCAATTTGATGAAATAATCTTAGCCTTGCTGATGGAGGAGATGAGATGGAAAAATATGGAGAGCCAGAATGGTGATGCCTTGTCTGTACGAGGACGGTCCCAGAACAGAAACAAAAATAAGTCATCGAGTGGGAGATCTAAATCTAGAGGGAGATCCAAATCTCTAGGAAAACCTATAAAAGTGGTGCGTTAGAAATGTGGAAAGGAAGGGCACTACAAAAGGGACTGTACATCTAAAGCTCTTGATAAAGGAAAGGGATCTGATGATGCTCCTTATGCAGAGGCAAAAACCACCTCAGATGAAGGTGGGGATGTGTACTTGGCTTATTCAAGTACACATGTAGATCATAAGGCATGGTTGATTGACTCAGGTGCATCCTTTCACTTCACTCCCCATAGAGAGTGGTTTTGCGAGTATGAGAAATAAGATGGTGGTGATGTCTTCTTAGGGGACGATAGGAAGGCTAGAATAATTGGTTGCGGAAAAGTAAAGTTGAAGTTGCAAGGTGGAAGGGTTAGAACACTTCCGGGTGTTCTGCATATTCCTGCATTGGCCAAAAATCTGATTTATTTAAGCAAGCTAGATGATGCAGGTGTAAAAATAGTGTTCGAGAAGGATACCTGCAAGATGGTTCGGGGAACACTGGTATTGATGCGGGGAGTTCGGATTGGAACTCTGTACAAGCTGCATGTTAGCACTGTTATTGATGGGTGCAACAATTCTGTGCTTCCTGAAAGTGGAGCAGAAAATCTAGTGGTCTTTGGAGAGAAGACCATGCTATGGCATCAAAGGCTTGGACATATTGGAGAGAAGGGCCTTTGAATACTTCTGGGTAAAGGTATGGTAGAAGGTATGCATAATAGCTCTTTGGATTTTGGTTTCTGTGAAAATTGTGTATTTGGGAAGCAGAATCAGGTGTAGTAAGAGGGTGAAACAGATATTAGAGCTTGTGCATAATGATGTGTTTGGACCTGTGAAGGTTCCACACTGGGTAAGTCTGTGTACTATGTATCATTTATAGATGACTTCTCAAGAAATACATGGATATATTTACTTAAGAAGAAATTTGAAGTCTTTGACAGGTTTAAAGAATTTAAGGTTCTCGTGGAAAATCAAACACAGAAGAAGATAAAGGTATTGAGGACAAATAATGGTGGAGATTTTTGCAGCAAGGAATTTGAAGAATTCTATAAGAAGTGTGGTATAACACGACAAAATACTACTCCATATACACCTCAGAAAATTGGAGTTGCAGAAAGAATGAATAAGACGTTGATGAAGAGGGCAAGAAGCATGCTCAGTGGTGGTGGGTTAGGACAAGAATTCTGGGCAGAGGCGGTGGATACTACATGTTACCTAGTCAACAGGTCACCTTCATCAATATTGGAGGATAAGACTCCACAAGAGGTATGGACCCGTAAGAAGCCCTCTCTTTCACATCTGAGGGTATTTGGATGTGATGCATATGTACATGTTCTAAAGGAGAAAAGAACCAAGTTGGATAGTAAATCTGAAAAGTGCATCTTTATTGGGTATAAGGATGGTTTAAAGGGTTATAAGCTTTGAAACCCAATAACAAGGAAGGTTATGTATAGCCGAGATGTGGTGTTCAGAGAGGTGAAAGATGCTATTAAACATGAAGTCCAACCAAAAGAACCTGAGAAGATAGAGTTTGACCTAAAGGAGGAAGAACAGACTCTATGACAGAGGAGGAATCAGAAGATGAAGAGCCACAAACTGCGACTATGAGAAGATCAATTCGAGAAAGAAGGTAGCGAAAAAGGCATAGTCCATCTGCTTTCTGTTCAAATTTTGCTTTATCTGTTACTGACGATGATCCCAGAACTATGAAGGAAGTAATAGATTTAGAGGATGGGAAACTCTGGAAAGAAGCCATGGTCGATGAAATGGCATCTTTGCACAAAAACGAGGCTTGGGATCTAGTGGAGTTGCCAGCTGGAAGGAAACCCATTGGCAACAAATGGGTGTTCAAGAAGAAGACAAATGTAGAAGGAAAGGTGGAGAAATACAAAGCTCAGTTGGTAGCAAAAGGTTATTCCTAGGTGCTGGGAATTGATTTTGGTGATATTTTTTCTCGTGTTGCCAAGGTAACTTTTGATTTTGAGGTAGAACAGATGGATGTGAAGACAACATTTCTTCACGGGGATCTGGAAGAGGAAATATACATAAAGCAACCTAAAGGCTTTGCGGTGAAGGGTAAGAAAGAATTGGTATGAAAGTTAAAGAAGTCTCTCTATGGGTTAAAACAGTGACCAAGGATGTGGTATTAGAAATTTGATACATTTATACGAGGACTTGGCTTCACTAGAAGCAAAGCAGATCACTGTGTGTATTTTAAATTAATTGGTGACCATGAAATTATCCAAGATTTGAAGACCCAATTGTCCTCCAAATTCAACATGAAAGATCTTGGTGTTGCGAACTATATTTTGGGCATGGAAATTAAAAGAGATCGGGCAAAGAGGAAGCTATGGTTAAACCAGAGGAAGTATGTTGAGACAATACTGCAGAGGTTTAATATGCAGGATAGTAAATTGGTGAAGGTTCCTATTCTTGTAGGTGTGAGGTTATCTGCTAAACAATGTCCCTAGACACAAGAAGAGGAAGAGGACATGTCCTGTGTTCCATATGCAAGTGCATTCAATAGCCTGATGTATGCAATGGTTTGTACTAGACCAACCATTGCACATGCAGTGGGAGGATTAAGCAGGTTTATGTCAAAACTAGGGAAGAAGCACTGGACATTAGTGAAGCAGGTTTTCAGGTATTTGCATGGCACTAGTGATTATGGTTTGTGCTACCAAGGAAGATCAGGATTGGACAAAATGTTCAATATTTGTGGCTTTGTTGATGTAGACTAGGCTGGAGATCTAGATCAGAGAACATCTACAAGTGGGTATGTGTTCAACCTTTTTGGAGGTGTAGTCAGTCGGATGAGTAAGAAACAATATGTAATGGCACTATCAACTACAGAGGCAGAATACATGGCAACCACTCATGCAAGCAAGGAAGCAGTTTGGTTGTAGAGATTGTGTTTAAGTATGGGGTTAGTACAGGGAGCTATAAGGATAGACTGTGACAGCCAAAGTGCAATTTTCTTGGAAAAGAACCTCGTGTATCATTCAAAGACAAAGCACATTGATGTTCAATATCACTTTTTGAGGGATATAATAGAAGACAAAAAGATGTTTCTGGTAAAGGTGGACACTTTAAAGAATACTGCAGATGCATTGACAAAATCTATGAGCTTTGAGAAGTTCTCTTGGTGTAGAGAGACAATGGGCGTTTCAGGGTTGGAAAAATGACTAAGCTCTCTTGTGGCCCCCGGTGGAAGAAAAAAACAAGTGGGAGAATGTTGAGTTGTGTTATATTCTTTCCACAACTAGCCCACGTAGTTAACCGGGGGATTAGAGGGGGGCAGAGCCCCACTTCGTTGCGCTGATTGTGTAGCGGGGGGGGGGGTCACAAGGGGTTTGAGGGGTACCCGTAACCCCACTAATTTTGGTTTTGGACCCTATGTTAGGATGGGCAGACCCACCTATGGTTTTGTGCATGATTTTTGCACATGTTTTTGGACTCGATGGTTTTCAGTCCATGGTATTGGACGTGATGGTTTTCGGTCCATGGTATTGGATGCTTCGGCATGTATAAATATGTATTATAACGTTGAAAGGAACATAATGAAAAATCAACTTGGTAGTCCCGGTTTTGGGATATAGGGGAAAATCTCTGTGTATATGTGTTTTATGTGTTATGCTCTCACATTGTTTATTTTTTGTGTTTTAGAATTTGTATGCAGGTAATTTCTGTACGGGGTTAAAACCTACACTGCTTTGTTGTTGTCAAGCTAAACCAACTAGCAGAAATGGAGAAGGGGAGAAATCTACCAAGCAAACCTAAATCATAGGTCTCTATATGCTTCTCTGAATGAACAACCTTTTCTTCTCTCAATAAGTCAGGATCCCTCTTCCACCCCAAAATAAATAAATGCCAATGCATAGTTCTCTTTAATAAATAAATAAAGGCAAAAGAAGAGAAAGGCTTCCTGCGCAGATAGGTGAAGCAAAAAACTCCACCTGGGTACTATCCAGGCTCGCTGGGAGTGGAGAAATGTTTGTGTTCCTGCATGACTCCGTTGGGGTAATGTCCAAGCCTAATGGCACTGGAGAAACACTAGATATGAAAACCTATACTCTGAAAATCTTAAGCTCACGAACTAAACTACCCTTCCCAATTCAAAACATTGTGATCTTGCCAAATATTATGTTGTGTTCGACTGAGAAGGTATAGAGGGGACCATGCCTGCTCATGGGATAAGTGGGAAGGCCAAGGAAATCTACATGATGAATCAATACTTCCTGAAGAACCAAGGCACTGCACGAAAGGAGTTAACCAAAATAGAGAAGCAAGAATCTATCACTGTGTCCCCAAGTGTTGTAGCGGCTACAACACCCTCCAAAATTTTGGCCTACACTCAAATTTTGGAGTCTACTGTGGATCCGATGATTGGTCGTTCCTTAGTCACTTATTGGTAAGCTTATGATTTCAAGCTCCCTTCTTAAATATTAAGATTCATTTGTGCTTTCATATTTATATAGCATGTGTCATCTTCGAGCATGGGGATTATCGCTTGTCATGCAAAGGGAATTTTGTTTTGATTCAAGGGGAAATATTTGTGAAAATGAATTGTTCTCATCATATATACATGTTTTGCACTCATTTCAAAATTTTCACACACTATTACACAAGTGTCGCCATTATCCTCACAAAGTCTATTATCGGAGCCACACTTGTCATAAGTTGACACAAAGGTTGTTACATTAAGTGAAGTATGTTTTAATATGTTCTAGATTGTATACATTGTATCATTAAGTGTTCAAGTGTGTTATTGTAGTAAATTTATATTGCTGTTCACATCGGTTCCACTGATCCCACTCTTAACCAAATTCTGGAGTATTCTTAGCAGCCTATCCTCATCCAAATTTCCTGAACAACGCATTCCACATTTGCATTTCTAAAGGTTTTTCCTTTCCTACTAGAACTATGGAATGCGTAGAAATCCCAACCTCCCTTGGCATCCAAAATTGCGCAGTGGCTTCCTCCAATGTCCTTCCCTTAACTGGAAACCATTGTCTCCAAAAACTGTGCAGTTTTGTCCTTCAAGCATATTAGTTTCCCAGTCCACCGTGCCTCTTGTAACTACGCAGATTCATCCTCCCAGAGCCTTATCTCAAAATAAACACTTCTCGCTTAAACTATGCAATTTTTTCTCTCAATGGCAACTGCGCAATTCTTTCCCTCAGTGAGGAATGTGTAGAAATTTCCCTCAGTTTAGGCTGAGCTATGCACTGCGCAATCTCATTGATCAAGCTTGAACCCTCGCTTCCTGAACTGCACAATTGTGTAGTCACTGGGCCTTATCCCTTGTCCTCTCACTCATTCCTGGCCTAGTTTATGAATCCAAGCGCAACATCTTAGACTAGGGGTTTATCACACTGATGTTATATTGTCATTAGTGGATTACAAATACAGAAATTCTACTAGGTTATGGTAATATGATAAAGAGGTGATGAAGAAGTTGGACATTCTAGATGAAACTCAAGGATATGAGGAGAAAATATAGTTATCATATAAGAAGATGAAGGAACTTGGGGTATGATAGAAGATCAGGACAACATGAAGATTCCATATGATACATAACCCTTTGTTGGGTAGGTATGGGAAACAAAGCACATATTTTGAAATACACCTCTTAGTGTAGCATGAAGAACCACTTATCATTTTCATATCATTATGTCTTCAATGACATGCATGGTTGCAGGCACTGAAAGTCATTCCATGTGTTTCCTCTAAGTGTATTTCTCCCTTTCACTTGTTGGATCATCGTCTTTTAGCATGGTTGGTTGTTATGTCATGTTTGCAAACCTTTTCTGTTTATCTTGAAGGTTGGTCTTTGTGTATAGAAGTTGTCTTAGCCATGTAGACATCGGTCACATTCATACAAAAAGTCTTGATCGATATTGCACAAGTGTCTTTACAGTCTTCCTAATGTCTATCTCAAGTGTCACACTTTTCGTTTCTTGTCATGAGAGAGTCACTAAGAGGGAATTTATTTTTTGTCCTGGTGTTCTATGTTTTCATGTCATTGAAGTATGTTAAGTGTGTGATTACAATTCTAGTTCATCACAAGTTCATCTTCCTCCCGCACTTAGACCTTTTTGAGAGATCTTCCCGACCAAGCAACTCAGCTTCACTAGGCCCTAACTGAGTTGCGCACTGCGCAGTCTCAACCCTCAAGGTTGTGACCTTGCTGATAGGAACTTTGCAGTGCATAGTCACTATCCTCCAGGGAATTTCACTGCGCAATTCCAAAGTTCAACAACCTTCCTTGACTCCCAGAATTGTGCAACATTTCCTTCTACTCCGACTTGAACTTCGCATTTTTCACTTTCAGCCCTCAAGCTCTTCCCTTTCCTATTACAATCCCATAGTACGCAAATATTTGAACCTCCCTCGGCCTCCAGAAGTGTGTGGAGGTGTCCCCTAGTGTCCTCCCTCAGTCAAAGCTCACCGTCCTCAAGAATTGCGTAGTTTTGGCTTCCAGGCCTCTCTACTGCCCAATCCTCCTTGCCTCTAAAAACTGTGCAGAACTAAAATCCCTTGGCCTCACCTTTGTAGGTTTTAACCCCGTACAGAGGTTACCTGCATATGAATTCTAAATCACAGAAAAATAAACAATGTGAGAGCATAACACATAAAAACACATATGCATAGAGATTTCCCCTGGATCCCAAAACCGGGACTACCAGCTTGATTTTTCATTATATTCCTTTCAAAGTTACAATACATATTTATACATGCCGAAGCATCCAATACCATGGACCGAAAAACCATCGTGTCCAAAACCATGGACCAAAAACCATCGCATCCATAAAACATGTGAGAAAATCATGCACAAAACCATAGGTGGGTAAGCCCAACCTAACATAGGGTCCAAAACCAAAAAAATTCGGGGCGCTTCCCCCGACCCCATAAAATGGGGTTACGGGTATCCCTCAAACCCCTTGTTAACTATGTGGAAAGAATATAACACAACCCAACAATCTCCCACTTGTAGTTTTCTTTCCACAGGGGGCCACAAGAGAGCTTAGTCATTTTTCCAGCCCTGAAACACCCATTGTTTCTCTACACCAAGAGAACTTCTCAGAGCTAATAGATTTTGTCAATGCATCTGCAGTATTCTTCAAAGTGTCCACCTTTACCAGCAACACCTTTTTGTCTTCTATCATATCCCTCACAAAGTGATACTGAACATCAATGTGCTCTGTCTTTGAATGATAAGCAGGGTTCTTTGCCAAGAAAATTGCACTTTGGCTGTCACAGTCTATCCTTATAGCTCCCTGTACTAACCCCATACTTGAACACAATCTCTGTAGCCAAACTGCTTCCTTGCTTGCATGAGTGGCTGTCATGTATTCTGCCTCTATATTTGATAGTGCCACTACAGATTGTTTCTTACTCATCCAATTGACCGCACCTCCAAATAGGTTAAATACATACCCACTTGTAGATCTTCTTTGATCCAAATCTCCAATCTAGTCTGCATCAATAAAGCCACAGATATCCAAAACTCTATCCAACCATGGTCTTCCTTGCTAGCACAAATCGTAATCACTAGTGCCATGAAAATACCTGAAAACCCGCTTCACTGCTGTCTAGTGCTCCTTCCCAGGTTTTGACGTAAACCTGCTCAATACTCCCACTGCATGTGCAATGTCTGGTCTAGTACAGACCATTGCATACATCAAGCTACTGACTTCACTTGCATATGGAACATGGGACATGTCCTCTTCCTCTTCTTGTGTCTTGGGACACTGTTCATCAGATAACCTCACACCTACAGGAATAGGAACCTTCACCGGTTTACTATCCTGCATATTAAACCTCTGCAGTATTGTCTCGACATACTTCCTCTGGTTTAACCAGAGCTTCCTCTTTGCCCGATCTCTTTAAATTTCCATGCCCAAAATATAGTTTGCAGCAC
>APFE030309313.1:0-25083 GCA_000404065.3 Pinus taeda
CTTTATTCATCTGCCAAGAGTTCAATTACAACAGAAGTTCCGACCTTCAGCACTACAATGATTCAGTATCACGCGCTAGCTTTTCAACTGTAGATGTCTCCTCTTTATAGAGGAGACATCTATTGCAATAGATTGTTCTACAGTTTCATTCTTCTGTACAAAAATAGGAAATTGATTCCTGTTACAACCATATATTATCTTTGTCATCCTTGGTCAATCGGTTCTTTCCGCTATTGCAAAACGGATGATCTTCGTCTATCTCCTCGGATTCCTCATGCTATCTTTGGTTACTCTGCTATTGTTGCTGATTCAGTACATCTTAACCGTCCTTAAAATACTTTGTGTTATTCCTGATGTTCCCGTGTCTCTGGCTTGATTGACTTGATCCTGCTTTATCATCATCGGTCGAGTATAGTCTTGCCAGCTTCGGACAGTTGCTGTTGCGAATTAAGACATTTCCCACTTTATTCAATTGTTGCTTCTGGTGTTGCAGCAACTGCATAGTTGCTGTTCCTGGTGTTGCAGCTACTGTGAATCATGATTCTGTGGACTTTGAACAATTCCAATCAACTGTCAGCGACTTAGCTAATTAATTGTAAAGATAACATGAATATGTGTTGAATAATTAATCATATAGCAAATGAGGAGAGTTACTTCATACCTTGGGATGATGAGTTCAAGAATGATATCAAGGGTTTCAATTCACAGGTAAAAAAGAGTAATATCATAGAAAAATGTAGGGTCAAAAATAGACAATTCAGAGTCCTAACATCCCCACCAACTGAAAGGGTTGCATGTCCTCATGCAACGTTTAGTCTCAATCTGAGTCGGAGAACTGGGATGAACAGTGTAAGTTGCTGATAGAGTAGCTCGAGAAGGCTTTATCCGACTTACTTCTGAATCACTGAACATTCTGTATCTGCTGCCATGCTGCTACCTCCTCCTTCTTGGTTAGTTTATAATGAGCTTTGTATTGCCGACCTGGTAACCATAAGAGAGGGAAATGAAAATGGTAGCCAATCCATTTCTCTGCACAGTTTTCCATACATTTAACATAAAAAGGTATGCGTGAAATCGCTACCTGGAGATTAGGGGGATTGTAGGGGTGGTATTCCTGTCTTTCTCTGGGACAATGTTCCCAGAATAACTTATTTGCTTCAACAGCCAGTGCCCCTTTTGTTTTCACATAATGCTGGCAGTTTTGCAAAACCCCTGCCTGTAGCTTCTTTATATGGTCAACCAATTCTAGATTACTTACATAATTCCGATTTTGTGTAATGAAAGTGGCTGGATTGTGTGGTTCATTTCGAATCCATAGGAGGCAGTTGTTCTCATTATGTTCTGCTGACATGTAGGCATTTTTCCAAGTTAATTGATTAGCCAGAAAAGAGATAAATGCTCTTAATTGAATATCACCAACAACAGGAAGTATATTCATCGCTCTATCTTCAGGCATAGTCTCATTGTGAAGATAGAGTTCACAAAGCAGGTTTTGATCGTTATGTGGTGCTTCCTTGAATGTTGCAATAAACTGGTCAGGTGTATTAACTTGGTACGGTCTTCCATCTCTTAATTCTTTTATTTGTAAGAACGCCAGGCGTTCTCTAAAAAATACTGCATAATTAAAAGAGGGCTTTCTTGTAGCCAATACCCTCTGAAGCAGATCAAAATCACGGGATAGCCTAGCTTTTACCTCCTTATTTTCTTTATGCTGGGCTCTAGACTGTTCCAATGCATCCCAATTTCTATATGCATAACTGAACCAGAGTGACTTCTGCTGTTGGAATGCCTTTCCTTGTGAGAGCTCATATTCTCTTTTCCATGTATCCTTTAGCTGTTGAAAGCTAGAGGTCTCCGTGTGAGCATTTTTGACAGAAGGAGTTTCAGTCTGTGCATAGGCATCCTTGACACAGTGGAGTTCAGTGACTTCATTTTGTGCATACGCTTCCTTGACACAGTGAAGTTCAGTGACTTTAGTTTGTGCATACGCTTCCTTGACACAATGGAGTCCAGTGACTTCAGTCTGTGCATGAGTGTCAATGAAGGATCTCTATTCTACAGTAATTTGGGTGGGTCGTGGTGGTACCATATCTTCCTCCATAGCTGTTGGAAAACCTGCTGATTCTTGTGTGACAACATGTTGTTCTTTTCCGCTCCTGCTGGTTCTTGTGCGACAACAGGCTGCTGTATTTCTTCTTTTACAGCTTTTGGAAAACCTGCTGGTTCTTGTGTAATAGCGGGTTTTTCTTCTTCTCTTCCTGCAACTCCTGCTGGTTCTTGTGTGGCAGCAGGTTGTTGTATTTCTTCTGTTTCTCTCCCTGCTGGTTCTTATGTAACAACAGGTTGTTCTGTTTTGATTACAACAACAGGTTTTTCTGTAGCAGCAGGGGGTGGCGGATTAGCTTCATTCATTGGGACTTGTACTACCTTATATCCTGCTTGAGTGTATAATTCTCCACATTCACTGCACATGTACTCATTATACTGACTCTTTTCTGTTATCGTTGCTACCCGTGCTAGGAAGTGGAGATTATATTCATTCTGGTAGGCTTCCTTGACCATTATTATCTCCTGTTGATAATCTTTAATCTGGGATTTTAAATACTCAATTTCTTCCTGCAGGGAGGCTATGGTAGGCGGGGCTTGCGTACCTGCAGGCTCTAGTGGATGAGAGGATTGTTGTTCCACGTTCATTTGGGCATTTGCATCCCCAACAGGTGGTTCTTGTGTGTCACCTGTTGGGTTAGTGGTTGGTTCTTGTGTGGCAGCCACTTGCCCCATATCATCTTGGGTGTCTATTTTGGATCTTTCGGCAGTTGGTTCTTGTGTATCAACTGCCTCAGAAAATGCTGTCACAAAGCTGTCAACGCTCTGCATCTCAGCCGCAGAGGGTGAGGAGGGGGACTGTTCTGGAATAATTGGACTATGGGGTGTTAGGATAATAGGTGAAGAACTGGAAATCAAAGGGCTGGTAAATTTAACTGCTGCGGTTGACCGTTTTCTCTGCCTCTTTAAGGAGGCAGGAAAATCAACAATTTTTCTTTTTTGGTCACTTTCCTTGGAGCTGGGGAAAGTATCAGGATTAGCAGTTGCTTTGATTGAAGCCCTGGTTCTTCTTCTTTTTGGTGAAATTTCAGTTTGCTACTGTTTTTTCCTTTTAAGAGAAGCAATGGGAGAATTATCCTCAGAATCATTAGTAGAAATATGAAGCACAGGAGTAGATGGTTGAGCTTCATTGGGGGATGGGGTCCTCTGCAGGGGTGTTTCTACTGTTAATTGCTGAGGAATTTCTTAAGGGATTTGCTCTGGCTGCTGGGGGACTTCCTGAGGTATTTGTTTCGGCTGCTGGGGAACTTCCTCTTGGGGTACTTGTTTCGACTGGGGAGCTTCCTCCTGGGGTACTTGTTCCGGCTGCTGGGGAACTTCCTCCTCCTGCTGAGGATCTTCTTCTATTTGCTGGGGAGGGTTAATGATAGGGGGTGGTTGATTTAGAGCAAAGCCTCTATTTATCAGGAGTTGGAATAACCTATGGTGTTTAAGGGAAAGGGCTGGATGCTTCGCTTTTTCAGCATAATGTGACATGTTTTTCAGACAACCCAATAGATAATAGGGCATATTTATGAACTGTCGATGCCTCAAATGATTTACCAAAACGAAGTCGTGTTGGTAAATTACCTGGTAACGACCTTCGCAAGTTAAGTATTGCTTAACAAACTCCGCGACCTTTGACCATGGTGGAGGCAGTGACTGAAGAGCGACCCCTCTGCCTTTAGCTTCTACGTGTTCGCCTGGTAGAAAGAAGCCTTGCTGCACATTCAAAATAAGATGTTTCCCGCTGAACCATCGTATACTGTTGGTTGGTAGCCCAAAGAATTGGGTTACATCTTCCTTTGTTACCGGTATACGTACTCCCTGGAATGTCGAAAATCCCTCTCTCAAATTGCATGTGAACTCCAACACTTGCTGTGTGTTGAAGTCTGGAAGTCTTCTGAAGTAATCTACCCATCCTGCCTGCAGAAAAATTTGATAAACCTTGGGGTAGAGTTCTAGTAACGCTGTCGTGCCAGGTTCATAGGTAATCAGATTTCCTCCCATAGCTGCTACTTCAGCGAACAATACACGATACAGAACCTGGTTTCCGAGTTTGAAACAGAGCAAACCGTTACAAATAAGGATATGCCACGGCAGAGTAAATTTTAGATATTACCGTGAGGGATAAGGGTGGCAGCGATTACATGTTATGGAATAATTGTGATATTTTGATAATCCCCCCCAAATCTACGGCTGAATGATTTGATTGGTAGTATAATGATTTCGACAGTCGTATCACATCTCTGCATTAACTATAAATTAATATTCACACTTAAACATGCGTACCTTTACTTTTTACCTTTAATCGCACGCAAAAGTCTTAACTTGTATTTTCTGGCTTAATCATAATTTGAACGGGCTTTTAATCGTGACCACACAAGCGATCTGACGGGGAGTAGCAGTGACGACGTGTACTTTGTTAGAGTGCTTGGCTGGTCCCTTGAATGCAGTGAAATATGTCCCATCAGGATGATGATTCATTAAGTGCTGGGATTGGTGTTGCAGTGTTGAAAAGTGACATTTTGCCGGAACATAAGCTCGTGCGGTAAATGGTGTTACAACAACGGGGAATGATATTGTATTGACGGAAAGTGGTGTTGCAGCAACGGGAAATGACGGAAAGTGGTGTTGCAGCAACGGGGAAAGATGAAAAGTGGTGTTGCAGCAACGGGGAATAATATTGTATTGACGGAAAGTGGTGTTGCAGCAACAGGGAATGACGGAAAGTGGTGTTGCAGCAACAGGGAATGACAGAAAGTGGTGTTGCATTAAAGGGGAAAGATGAAAAGTGGTGTTGCAGCAACGGGGAATGATATTACATTAACAGAAAATGGTGTTGCAGCAACAGGGAATGGTGTTGCAGCAACGAAAAAATGGTGTAAAACTTGACTTATGATCCAAAAAGAGTTCCCAAGCTGAAAAGTGATCCTTTTAGGATTTTTATTCTCAGCCATCCTCCAAAAGTAAGATCTACAAAACAACTAATTGTAACATAGAAGCCCCTTGGCAGGGATTATTAGTTCAGAAATCTAATCTAAGAATAAATAAATGAACAAAAATTTAAGTGCCTTGAGGGGAAGCAAATTCCCCCAAAAAAACATAGTGTAGTTCTGCCATGCAGGTAGCTTTGAAATCCTCCTTAGAAACAGGCCATTGATACGAACGGAGTCGGTATCCATTCACTAATAATGGTGTCCTATTATCATCAATCGTTAAAAGTCTGACTATTCCGTTTGGAAATACAGCATCTATTTCATAAGGTCCTAGCCACCTTGTTCTCAATTTACCTTGGAAATTCTCGAAACGGGAGTCATACAGTAAAGCCCAATTACCTTTCTGGAACTGCTTCTGCTTAATAGTTCTATCATGCCATCTGGTTCTTTGTTGCTGAATCATGGTTGTCTGGTGGATGGCATCCAATCTTTTCTCGTCTAGCTCCTGCAGCTGCTGCAACCTGGCTGTCTATGCAGCAGTCAAATCAAGGTTAACAGCTAAAGCAGTTCTCAAAGTTTTGATTTCAAAATCCAAAGGGAAAATAACATTTTTACCAAAAACTAACTCATAGGGTGAAAAGCCTGTGGTGTTCTTCCAAGTCGTTCTCTAAGCCCAAAGTGCTTCAGGTAGCTTTTGAAACCAGTCCCTCCTGTTTTCCTTTATTGTTTTTGTCAGAATAGCTTCTATGACTTTGTTGGTGCTTTCCACCTGCCCATTTGACTGGGGGTGATAAGGTGTGGTCATTCTATGCTTAATATGGTATTTCTGCAATGTGTCTTTGAAGCCATGGGAATTAAAAGGAGGTCCTCCATCAGTGACTATCTCCCTAGGCAACCCATACCTAACGAAGATTTCTTCAAATAAAAATGTTAATACTTATTCCTCATTAGCTTTGATAAGTGCCTTGGCCTCTACCCACTTAGTCATGTAATCTGTACATACTAGTATGTAAACTCTTTGATTAGATGGAGGGTTAATGGGACCTATAAAATCTGCTGCCCATCTTTCAAATGGTTCAAGAATTACCTAGGGATTGAGTGGCATTTCATCCCTGTGGTTAGGCTGGCCCATTCTTTGGCTGCTATCACAGGCCCTGACATATTTCTTTGCATCTTTGAAGATTGAGGGCCAGTAATATCCCATCCTGAGGACTTTGTGTGCTGTTCTTTTATCTGCAAAATGTCCTCCACAAGGTCCATCGTGGCAAGCTTTCAGTACATCATAAATCTGATCTTCACCAATGCATCTCCGGATCTCCTGATCGAGTCCTGTGTGAAACAGACAACCGCTTATCCAGTTGTACCTAGCGCTCTGCTGAATAATTTTCCTTTTTTCTCTGTGCGATAGGTGTGATGGTAATTTTCCTGCAACTAAGTAGTTAGCAATATCTACGTACCAAGGTGAGTGAGCAGAGATTGCAAATAAATACTCATCGGGAAAAGAATCATCTACTGGAATATTTTCATTAGTTTTTAACCGAGAAAGAAAGTCAGCAACTACATTTTCTTTTCCTAGTCTGTCTACAATTGTGATATCAAATTCCTGTAATAACAGTAACCATCTAGTGAATCGAGCATTTGTAACTAATTTATTCATTGGTATTTAATGGCCGAGTGATTGGTATGCACAAAAGTAGTATAACCAGTGATGTAATGCTTAAATTTGTTGATAGCATAAATAACTGCTAGAAATTATTTCTCAGTGACCATGTAATTAAGTTCTGCGGGAGTCATGTTTTTACTAATGAAATAAATGGCATAGGGAAAACCATTTTCTTCCTGTCCCGAGACAGCTCCAATGGCAGTGTCTGAGGCATCAGAGGATATGTGAAAGGGGAGTGCCCAATCTGGTCCTCTCAAAATGAGAGCTATGGACAACTAATGTTTAAGCTGATCAAATGCTTTTTCACAGTCATCAGTCCACTTAAATTCAGCGTTTTTCGTTAATAACACAAACAGAGGGGAAGCTATCTTAGAAAAAACTTTGATAAATCTTCTGTAATACCCTGCATGTCCTAAGAAACTTCTTACTTCTGTCTGGGTTTTAGGGATAGGGAGGGTCAAAATTACCTGTATTTTTGCAGGATCAACTTGAATTCCTAATAATGAAACAAAGTGGCCTAATACAATGCCTTAATTCATCATCATATGGCATTTCTCAGTACTTAAGGCAAGATGTGCTTCTATACATCACTTAAGTACTTTTTCAAGATTCTGCAAGGCATCTTCAAAGGTTGTTCCATAAGGAGTAAAGTCGTCCATAAAAATTTCTAAGGAATCATTTATCATATCAGAAAAGATCCCCATCACTGCTCTCTGAAATGTTGCTAGGGCGTTACATAGACCAAATGGAAGAACCCTATAAGCAAAGGTCCCCCAAGGGCTAGTAAAAGTGGTTTTATCCTGGTCCTGGGGTGCAATCCTTCTCTGATTATATCCGCTAAATCCATCCAGAAAGGAAAAGAACTTCTTACCAGCTAAGTTATCTAATACCTGATCAATGAATGGTAAAGGGAAATTGTCCTTCTGGGTGGCCTTATTTAGGGCTCTATAGTCTACACATACTCGCCATTTCCCATTTTTCTTGGGTACTATTACTAGCAGAGAAACCCATTCACTATCAGATATGGGATATATAAATCTTGCATTTAACAATTTTTGAAGCTCTTCTTTTACTATTTCCCTTAGATTGGGATTCATTCGTATTTGGGGTTAACAAACTGGTCGGGATCCTTCTTTAATATAAATACGGTGAGTGCACAGTTCAGGAGAAATCCCTTTCATGTCTGTATAATCCCAAGCGAATGCCTCTTTATTTTCATTAAGTAGCTTCATTAACTGTTGTTTTTGATCATCTGTTAGGTTAGGATTTATATTTAATGTTTTACCTGGTTCGATTTCTACTGTTATACTTTTGGAAGGACTGCCAGCTAATATCTGAGGTAAATTTTCAGTTTCAAGGTTGTTCTGGGATTCCTATTCTAGGATTGCACTGAGCTGATTATGTATTTCTGAGATCGAAGAAGGTTCAGAAATAAAGTTGCTGATTAGTTCATCTTTGGTTGAGTCTTTGAGAGTTAAAGCTTGTCCGACAGTTAAAATAGGTTGGGTTTCCTCATCCTCATAATCTACCCATATTGAATTATCGTTATTAATCATGGGTGTGGCGTGGGGATAAAGAGTCAGATGTTTGGTTTCCTGCCCATTAGATATTGTCATTGATCCGGACCTACAGCTGATGAAAGCATCTACTGTAGCTAGCCACGGTCTTCCTAGAATTAATGGATGACCCCCCAACTTTGTTTTAGTTTGTAACACCACAAAGTCAGCTGGGTAATTCCAAGATTCTACGGAAATTACCAGGTCTTCAATGACTCCTTCAAGTTTAATTGCAAAGCGGTCAGCCAGCTCTAAAATGGTTGGAGTTTCCCTAATTAAGTGTTTCAACTGCAGTAATTGTGTTGTTTCGAGCGTCATAATATTTATTGCTGCACCTAGATCTACTAGAATTTTAGAGACAAAGGTTTTGCCGACCTGAACTGTTACTGTAGGGTGACCAGGGTCACCATATTTCATAGGGGGGTCTTTTTCTGTCATCAAAGCAGTCAGTTCTCCCATCACATGAACCGTGAGTGGTTCCTTGGCTTTTCTTCTAGGCTTTTTAATACAAATATCCCTAACAGTTCTGGCATAGATAGGGACATCTCTTAGTGCTTGCAATAATGGGATTTTGACATATAAATTCTGCAGTTCCCCTAAAAGGTTAAAAGCTGGTGGCTCAAACGTTTTAGTAAGAGTCAATCTTTCAGGAAAGGGTGGCTCTACTGTTTGGACAATATTGTTAGAAGATGATTCAAGAATTTCAGTATCTTTGTTGGATGACTTTTCCTTACTAGTTTCTTCTTTTTCAGAGTCAGTAATGTCATCTATGATGGGTTCAACTATTCTCCCGGAGCGTAAATGGATATCATTACATTGCATAGGGGGGACAGGTTGACTTTGAATATCGATTACCTGCAAGGCTTTATTATTGTTTGGATTGGGATTAGGTTACACAGGCAGTTGGGGTCTCATTGATTGGTTATTTTGCGGGGCATTAGATGGTAAGGAAAGAGATTGCTGGTGTTGAGGAAATGGAATCTGCTGGGCTGCCCAATTTGGATTCCATTGATTGAAATAAGGTTGTTGAAAATTCCAAGGATTCCACATAGTAGGGTCAGTGAAAGGAGGATTTGGTTGCTCATAGGAAATTGCATTGGATTAAAGGGTGGGTATTGCATTTGATTCATGGGTGGGAAATTTGTTTGAAAAGGAGACTGATTATTCCAACGACTAAATGATGTGTTAGAACTCATGCCTTGTCTTTATGGCCATTGCCTCCTCTGTGTCATAAGGTACACGGCTTCAGCTTCTTCTTCAGTTGATTGTAGTGTTGCCTGTATTCCTAGCAAAGAGGGGCATTGCTGAGTTTCATGATCCTTTTCACAAATGGTACAAATTGGTACCTTATCCAATGGACATTCCCGCAGTGGATGCTTTCCTCTGCATTTGGAGCAAAAGATAGCCAGGGCAGCTTCTTCTTCTGCCTATTTCTTTTTAACCTGCAGAGCATCAATTTGTGAAGCAAAAGAGCTTAGCATTTCAGTTTTGAATTCTTCAAACAGATTACGTATTTCAGCTCGTGTTGGTCCTCTGCTTGCTGACTTCTGTACTCTTGAATATGTACTGTCCCTAGTTTTTGGTCTGCTTGCCGCTCCTCTGGAACACCGCATGCAGAGGTTGATAATCTCATCAAATGGTTCTTTGGAAATATCCCCTTTTCCGAGCATATTTAACATATCTAGGCAGTCATCTCGTACTACTTTTAGTGGTATTGTCTTCAGAATATCCTTACTCATGGTTGGGTGATCTGATCGCTGCAAATTATATTGCAGTCTCTCTACAAAGTCCTCCATATTCTCATCCTCTTTCTGAACCGTTTTGAACAATTCTTCCTTCCTTTCTCTTGTTCGACAGTAGTCCAGATATTTTCTCAGAAAGTTTTCTTTCATTTGATCCCATGTGGTGATTACATGAGCCCCTAGGCTCATAAACCATCTTAATGCATTCCCTTTTAGTGTTGCTGGAAACAATTTTAACTTCTAAGCATGAGTTACATAATCATAACTTCTACACAGTATATCAAATTCAAAGAGGAATTCATCGGGATCTTCAAAGGATAACCCATGAAAATTAGGCAATGTCGCAGGTGGAATATTTTTCATAGGGACTGCTCCTCTTGGGAGGTCCCCAATAGGAAATTCCAGGGTGGAAAGTGAGATTTCCCCCCTTCCTTTTGCTCTGTTATCCTCCATTATTCTTTTCCCTGATTCACTAGCTCTGTCTTCAGTATCTTCTGATTCTTCAGGTTCCTCTACTGGTTCCTCAATGTGCTCTGATGTTTCCAGCTTCCTTTCAGGCCCTAGTACTTCTTCTGTCTGATGATCTGTTTGGGAGGAATACTGGATTTGAGGTCTTCGGGAACTCGTTCTCTGAGATGTCTCAGCTTTTGAAATGATCTCGTCAATGAAAGTCTTTCTTTCGCCTCCTGTGCCCTTACCGCCTGCAAAGTTAGCTTTCTTGCGTCCTCTCATGCACCTGTTATTCTAAAGAAAAATCATTAATGCCTTTAAAAAAATTTAGTCGCCTTCCCCGGCAACAGCGCTAAAATGTTGGTCGCTCGAATTGTTATTGATTAACAGTCGAGCACCACATTAATTTGTCAACCCGGGAAAGTCCTTTTAGTTCAAAGATGACCTCGTACTGTATGTACTTTAATTTCAAAAGCATTAAAAGCTGTAGTAAAACAAATCTAATTCCTATCAAACACTTACTCTGTGTTACAACAGTCTTAAACTATTACAAAAATGAAATGAAATTAAGTAAAGGTCACAAATCTGCAGAAAAATGATGGCTGTTTGTAACAGAGGACCAGGACCCTGTCCTCAGAATAAGGACGCCCAGCACCTGCCTCTGTGATCAGTCGCCAGTACACACCAAAATCCTATTCACCGGTGACACACTTCTCACAGCGCCAATCGATTAAAGGAAAATCGTATCAGCAAAAGGAAAATACCAGAAGCAAGGTTAAACACATAAAAAATTAACACACACTTAACAGGAAAAGAATGGGGTGAATCTTGTGAAGAAGGTGGGCCCTATCCCTCTCACAAGATTCCCCTGAACACAAATACTAAATTGAAATGCTCAGAACAAAACTTTATTCATCTGTCAAGAGTTCAATTACAACAGAAGTTCCGACCTTCAGCACTACAATGATTCAGTATCACGCACTAGCTTTTCAATTGTAGATGTCTCCTCTTTATAGAGGAGACATCTATTACAATAGATTTTTCTACAGTTTAATTCTTCTGTACAAAAATAGGAAATTGATTCCTATTACATCATCTTGTTACAACCATATATTATCTTTGTCATCCTTGGTTAATCGGTTCTTTCCGCTATTGCAAAACGGATGATCTTCGTCTATTTCCTTGGATTCCTCATGCTATCTTCGGTTACTCTGCTGTTGTTGCTGATTCGGTACATCTTAACCGTCCTTAAAATACTTTGTGCTGTTCCTGATGTTCTCGCGTCTATGGCTGGATTGACTTGATCCTGCTTTATCATCATCGGCCGAGTATAGTCTTGCCAGCTTCGGACAGTTGCTGTTGCGAATTAAGACATTTCCCACTTTAGCCAGTTGTTGCTTCTGGTGTTGCAGCAACTGCACAGTTGTTGTTCCTGGTGTTGCAACAACTGTGAATCATGATTCTGTGGACTTTGAACAATTCCAATCAACTGTCAGCGACTTAGCTAATTAATTGTAAAGATAACATGAATATGTGTTGAATAATTAATCATATAGCAAATGAGGAGAGTTACTTCATACCTTGGGATGATGAGTTCAAGAATGATATCAAGGGTTTCAATTCATAGGTAAAAAAGAGTAATATCATAGCAAAATATAGGGTCAAAAATAGACAATTCAGAGTCCTAATACTTGGGTTGAGTGGATGATTTTAATAGGCAAGCAAGATTTCACAGAAGAGCTGGTGAAGAATATGGAGGATGTGTTTATGCTATAAGATGAGGGAGAGTAGTCATGCAATCATAAGATGAACCATGCCAAACTTGTAGACAAGATCTATGGGGGTTATATTGAGATTGACATGGCTGCCCTAACACATGAGTATTCCATAATGGATTATGCAATTAAGAAGATGGAGAGGAGTTGTTTTGAACCAACCCGTAGGCCATGCTTCCCATGGTTTTGACCTTGTTGCAACTTTCTCATCTCTTTGATATGTTGCTTCCATTCTAGATAAGGAAGAACAACTATCTATGGGATGCTCCTTTCGATAATGAAGGAAAAAAACTTCTTCAATTTCTTGATTTTTCTATACCTGCAAAACTTCCAATTTTGAATTTAGAGAGATAATCAAATCAAATTTAAAATTTTCAAATAAAACATTGATTTCAGCTCTTATGTCTCCTATTCTTGTAGCAGATTTGGAAAAGAAAGAAGAAAATTATCTAGAATTCTTACCAGCTTTGGAGATTCCTATTGAATAACTTATGCAAAATTCACAAACATCATCATATGACAACTGAAAAACATCACCATTTCCTATCAGATTTAAAAGTTCTAAAAATTGATCTTTGATTCCTTTGAGTAGGAGTGTTTTTAAGATCTCTTGTCCAAATACTTATGCTTTGATTTTTGAAGGTTGTATCGAAATCGCTCCACATAGTCCTCCAAGATTTCATCTTCCCTTTGTATCATATAAAAAATATCTTCATTAGATTTGCGGTAGTCTTGGTACTTCTTCAAGAATATATTCATGTCCTCCTATGTTTGGATGAATTTCATACCTAGGCTCATGAACCATCGGAGAGTTGCTCCTTTTAAAGTACGAGAAAACACTTTCAACCTTTGAACATTAGTACAATAATCATATCCTCTACAAAGTATTTCGAACTCAAATAAAAATGTATCTGGATCATCATTTGTCAAACCATGAAAATTTACTAGAGAAGAGGGGGAATTATGTGCATTTGTGTCACTCCACCTAGATCTTCGATAGGGAATTCAAAAGTAGAAATATGAGCCATTTCTTACCATAATAGAAGATGTTTTTCATGTGTTTCTTTAAGGCTCCTCCTTCAAATGTTCCTATCAATTGGTTAGTGAAATGAATGGTGCTTACATCACCATGAGTAGAATTATGAGATTTTTTCAAAAAAAAAATCTACCTCTAAATTTCTTACTTCAATTCCTACGAAATTCTGCTGAAAAGGAGGTGGAGGAGAAAACACTTTACTTTCTCGTTACGCAGGTTCTTACCTTCCATTTTTAATACCCAATTCTTTCACAGTAGACAAACATCAAACACCTACTTCAACTTCTATGCAATTGTGCTGAAAAGCGCGCGGAGGAGCAAGCACTTTACTTGCTCATTACGTAGGTTCTTACCTTTCGTTTTTAATACCCAATTCTATCCCAATAGCAAATATCAAACATACACCACTCTCTGTGAAATGGCAACACTCTCCCCAACAACAATGCTAAAATGTTTGGTGATAAAAGGTGTCTTTTAAAACTCCTATTTATCCCACATTAATTATTAACCTGGGTAAGTCCTCTTATTTCAAGAGTGTACACAATATGTGCATGCTATAATCCCAGAGAGTAATGCTTCATAAATTGTAGTATAGATCTTTCAAATACAAGAGTAAATGGATGCTTTTAATAAATCCCAATTGCAATTAAGGAAAACTTAATCCTATAATGAAATTAAATCATACATTCATCAGAGTAACAACAATCATCAGTTGAGGATATAGTAGTGATAACTCATTCCTCTTTTAACTGATTTAATCTAAATCAAACACAATCCTCAATAAACAATACAAGCAGCAAATTATTCCAATCTGAAAGCTTCGACAACGATAGTCAATACTCTTTACAGTTGATGATCTCAAACAGAATATGTAATTAAATAACTGAATCTAAAATAACAGTAAATTGAATCAACAACACTACTACAGATTATACAAAGTAGAACGATTATGTTAAGATTTGAAAATAAGAAACAACAAAGTGATATAATTGTAGAAAGTAAGAATTCAATCAAACCATCACACTGTAGAAATCATAAATGCATGATACAGGAACAGAAAGTGAATCCACCAAGGGTTGGGCCCTTAACCGCCAATGAATACTATCGAATTACTTCAGGAAATGCGAAGGAACATCAACTTTACTTATATATTAATCATCAAATCAGGCAGCATTATAGTAATTTGTGTCTTCTCAGCAACAAGAGTCTACAAATAAAATTACAATTCGGAATAATAATACTCTCTCTCTCTCTCCTCGTACCCTATTTTATCTATCTCTAATCTAATAATCCATTTAATTCCCCCCCCACCCCTCCGAGCTTTGATTTTTGTTTTCATTTAAATACATAGAGAGCAGAGAGCAGTTACAACAAAGATGATTACAATGTGATTCCCATTAAAAATTGATTGTTCACAACAAATTGATCAACAAGATCATATCTGAAATATATTTCCATCAACATTCAATAGGAACAGGTCGAATTTGGTGTTACACACTCTCTCTCTCCTGCTACCCTATCCTATCTATCTCTAATGTAATAATCCATCTAATTCTCCCCCCCAGCTTTGATTTTTGTTTTCATTTAAATACATAGAGAGCAGATAGCAATTACAACAAAGATGATTACAATGTGATTACCATTACAAATTGGATTGTTAACAACAAATTAATCAATAAGATCATATCTAAAATATCTTTCCATCAACATTCAATAAGAACGGGTCGAATTTGGTGTTACAGCTGAGATATTTTGGAAACCAGTTGCAACAACGAATCTGAGAAAAATGTCTTCAAAGAACCTTCCATTTCTCTTAATATGGACCGAATTTGGGCAAAATGCTTAAGAAAAAACTAATTTGGTCCATTCTAGACAAAACCCATGTCTCAGATTTTCTAGATTCTTCTCCATTTGCCCAAAACGTCCAATGCAAAATTGTCACTTCTTATTCCTGCGAATTTCTGAGTTGGAATATTTAATGATGAGCTGGAGATCAAATCTTCAATCTGGAAAATATCTTGGAGGCTAAAATGGTGAGCAATGTTACAACCAATTTATTAATAAACCATCATTGGTAAAATCATGCATAATAATCATCAATATATTAAAAATAATGGAGAAGAAATAATATTTATCCATAAGAGCATAAATAATTATAAAATGGAATTATATGATAAAGTATGGTAAACGACGTGATAAAAAATGGTAGAAATGGATAAAATAGCCATTAAAGAGTGATAATAATAGTGACAAACTAGCAATCCAACACTCCGTGGTTGCCTGTGCTGCCTCACAGACTGCCCTTACCTCTGCTGCCGCTTTTTCATTGCGCCTCTTATCGACCAACTATGTGACGTGCAACTTGGCTTCATCCTTTCTTTTCTGTGCTGTTGTCCTATCCAACTCTACCAAATCTGAGGCACACCACTCGAGAAGCCATGATTCTAACATTGTAAAAATTGCATCATCAGTGGCGATGAAGGGGAGCTTGGTCCACTGCTATGCCAGATCCTTTCATGCCTTTATGTAAATATTGTGCATGTCTACATTGTAGTCTGAAAAGCTTCGAAAATTGTTGTGCACTATAGGGGATAGGCACGACCTCCTATTAATCCACTTTTGGATGCTCGCCTCCATGAGCGCCTAGAAGATCTTTGTATCGCAAATCCACTTCGCGTCCCTGGTAGCCCAAAGCGATGTGTACATTGCGGCCTCTAGAATGTCTTGCTCAATGGTTGGGAACTGACTATCCTCTGGCAGTTCTCCCACTACCAGCAAAATGGACAAGAGCAACCACACGTAGTGGAAGGTCTTACTCTACTCTTGTGCTTCCTTGTAGTTTATCAAGAATTCCTTGCAGAGGAATTTGGCCGAGTTGAATTCGACCCCCTCTGCACATTTTTCAGCCAACGCAACTACCGGTGCTGGTATTTCATCACTGTGGCATTTTCTCATTACCTTCCCGGCCAGGAGTTGGGTAGCTATGTGCACCCCTTTATCCTTGATATTGCTGATGGCATAACCCCTCTATTTCTTCTCGAGCTTATATTTCTTCTTTATGGCTTCCATGAGAGCCAAATCGCCACTTTTTCCTGCTATCATTGCAAGGTCCTTTCCCTTACAGGGAAGCCGAGAAATTCTATGGATGAGATCCGCCGTGATGGGAATAGGCTCCTCCAGCCATAAGTACCCATCATGCACTAGGTAAAGCAGCTACCTGACAATGAAAATATTGATGGGCATGCGGTGAAAGTGTGGTATCCACAACAGATGAAGCAATCTAGCCTTCTCCACACTGCACAACCATTTTCACAACTCTAGTGTTATGACTGGCCCCTCCATGCTCTGCTTCATGAGGCTCTCCATCTCTAAGTGTGGGAACTTTTCGCTGTCCGCGAGGTCCCAATATTCGAACTTCATTGGGGGCACACGTCCTATGTGCGAGCCCTCAAACACAACTCCATCAGAGGAGCGGGGTTTGGAGTGCACTCTTTGTGGCATCTAGATCCTTTCGTATCTTGGTTTTCCCTTTTCGCAGAGGGACGTACGTGGGCAATTTTGCTGCAGAGCACACCAGCTGGATATCCTCTTCCATGTCTTCTGCTTTCTCTACCTCATTAATGAAAGCCTATAGGTCCTCGTCCTCATCATTTGACTCAATGGTGACAACCTTACCCTTTTCTTCCATTGAGAGCTTACCGAAATGTGGATTGCTCGAGGACATGCAGACTGGTCCCACTACCTGCTTATCTTATTTCGGTCTTGGCGTCCGAGGTGATTTCGAGATTTTCGGTGCAACATTAGTACCATCGGGAACACCATGTATCGTGAGGTTCTACGTGGCCTCGTCAGCGACTCCTTCTGCAAAGCCCAAACCTCTCCTGGTAGTCGCCATCTTGGTTGAACTGTTTGTGGTTGTTCCCGAACTTCGGTGCTCGAATATCACTCAGCACTCAACTCTCTGTTCTTTAATCAACTGCTCAAATCTCAAGTGAACAAGTGTTGTCTCGTGGATAGCTCCTGGATTTTTATAGCACATTTTGAATTCAAATTTGACCGTTCCCCCCAATTCTAGGCCATCAATTCTTTCTTAGCGGTAGATTGTCCCAAATCTTACCCTTAATTCGCATATCAAATGCCCGCCACCCACTCCCTTTTGCCTTAAATCGGACATCTCGTCATGAACAGTGACATCAACAGTCACTCCCCAGCCTATCCACGTGGCAGCACAACCCCCTGTGCGCGGGCGCAAACCTTATGACATTTTGATTCTCCGTGCACCTCCCTTATCGCGCACCTCCCAAATAGACTCTTTTATAGTCTTGTGCTCTCTTTCAATTGCCTAGAGCACTGAGACTATGCTTCCTATGGCTAGTCAGGTGGTCGCACCACCTGTGCAAGGCTTCAACTCGCCTTCCAGTATAGTTTGTGGAAAATCCTCAATTGCCCTCATGATAGCTGGCGCTGCACATTCTATCGTATGTAGTGCACTTCCTTGGTTATCGTGTTTGATGAGATGCGGTCGTAGCCATGGCAGCAGAGTCATAAATTCTCAGTGACAGTCTTCTAATTCAGTTGTATGATCATTCGCACCTTGGCTTGTCATCCTTGGTTTATCAACGAGACATGATTGCTTGATCTCATTTTCTAGCCTCTTGACCTCAATGTCCATCAAAATGCTTTTCTTCCTCAATCGTACCTGATCTTTTTCGATTTCTCTAAGTCTAAGGTTCCTTCACTGAATGGCTTCCTGAATCCTTATGTGTTTGACCTCACGTAGTTGTGTGATTTCTTCGTCCTGTTCTTCGCGCACTATCACATCTCTGGGAGCTATTATGTGCAGATTCCTCTTTGCACTCTCTTCAGAAATTATGGTCTCTACTCTATTCTGCACCTTTGGAATCGTTTTCGCTATTAAGGTTTTACACATGGTCCTATAGGCCCATCAAACTGTAGATATGTGTAGGTCCCAATCAGTGCATCTCGCCTGGTGAACCCTATTCAGTACTTCGCACACCCTATCGAATGCCTCTCCATGGATAATTGGTAGTGTGTGTCACCTTTCCTACTATGTGGTTTGTTTTGATTCTCTATTCTGGGAGTGGTGTGTGCTTCTGCGGGCTGTATAACATATGTCCATACCCATCAGGAATGGTGGATGTGCAAGTTTTTCTTCCCCTGTTGACTAGCTCTCGCTCTAGGATGGAGTTTTCCAAAGCGTAGGTGCATCATCCTTCTACATCTGTGCCAATCCTCAAAACTTCCTTGATGTGTACCCCACCATCGTGCGGTTGTTCTGCGTAGTGACCACTTCAGAGCATCGAACTACTGCTTTTTTGGTAATACGCTTTCAAATTTGTTCAGGAATTCATCCATCGTTGTTAACCCATCATGTGTAGGCAGATCCCTTGCCTCTGTTGTCACGCAGTGTAGTGATATAACCATCATGTCGCAATTAAGCGTTGTTACTTCGTGCAACCGATTCTACCATCGCTTTATCTCTTCGTCTAAATCTGAAGTGCAAGAGCTTTCATGCTCCCACGAAATCCTTCCATCTACAGTCGGATTCACCTAATCCTCTTCTCGTGTGGTTATCTTGTAAATATAATCGATATCATCATCGCTATCATCGTCGTGCATCGGTTCAGTGTATCATGCTCCTTCAGTTGGATCTAGCGGTATTATTACGCGTAGTGATTTTTTTCAAAGATCATTTTGCGCTTCTTCAGATTTATGGCTCCTCCTTCAAATTTTTCTGTCAATTGGTTAGTAAAATGGATGTTTCTTACATCACCACGAGTAGAATTATGATATTTTTTCAAAAAAAAATAACTGCCTCTAAATTTCTTACTTCAATTCCTACAAAATTCTGCTGAAAAGGAGGCAAAGGAGCAACCACTTTACTTGCTCGTTACGTAGGTTCTTACCTTCCATTTTTAATACCCAATGCTTTCACAATAGACAAACATCAAACACCTACTTCAAATTCTATGCAATTGTGCTGAAAAGTGGGCGGAGGAGCAAGCACTTTACTTGCTCGTTACATAGGTTCTTACCTTCTGTTTTTAATACCCAATTCTTTCCCAATAGCAAATATCAAACATACACCACTCTTTGTGTAATGGCAACACTCTCCTCAGCAACAGTGCTAAAATTTTTGGTGATAAAAGGTGTCTTTTAAAACTCCTATTTATCCCACATTAATTATCAACTTGGGTAAGTCCTCTTATTTCAAGAGTGTACACAATATGTGCACGCTATATTCCCAGAGAGTAATGCTTCCTAAATCGTAGTATAGATCTTTCAAATACAAGAGTAAATGGATGCTTTTAATAAATCCCAATTGAAATTAAAGAAAACTTAATCCTCTAATGAAATTAAATCATATATTCATCAGAGTAACAACAATCATCAGTCGAGGATACAGTAGTGATAACTCATTCTTATTTTAACTGATTTAATCTCAATCAAACACAATCCTCAATAACCAATACAAGAAGTGAATGATTCCAATCCGAAAGCTTCGATAACGAGAGTCAATACTCTTTATAGTTGATGATCTCAAACAAAATATGTAATTAAATAATTGAATCTGAAATAACAGTAAACTGAATCAACAACACTATTATAGATTATACAAAGCAGAACGATTCTGTTAACATTGGAAAATAAGAAATAGCAAAGCGATATAATTGTAGAAAGTAAGAATTCAATCAAACCATCACACTGTAGAAATCATAAATTCATGATACAGGAACAACAAGTGAATCCACCAGGGGTCGGGCCCTTAACCACCAATGAATATGGTCGAATTACTTCAGGAAATGCGAAGGAACATCAACTTTACTTATATATTAATCATCAAATCGCACAACATTATAGTAATTTGTGTCTTCTCAGCAGCAAGAGTCTACTAATAAAATTACAATTTGGAATAATAATACTCTCTCTCTCTCTCCTCCTACCCTATTTTATCTATCTCTAATCTAATAATCCATTTAAATCCACGCCCCCCCAACTTTGATTTTTGTTTTCATTTAAATACACAGAGAGTAGAGAGCAGGTACAACATAGATGATTACAATGTGATTCCCATTAAAAATTGGATTGTTCACAACAAATTGATCAAAAAGATCGTATTTGAAATATCTTTCCATCAACATTCAATAGCAACGGGTCGAATTTGGTGCTACACACTCTCTCTCTCCTCCTACCCTATCCTATCTATCTCTAATCTAATGATCCATCTAATTCTCCCCCCCAACTTTGATTTTTGTTTTCATTTAAATACATAGAGAGCAGAGAGCAATTACAACAAAGATGATTACAATGTGATTCCCATTAAAAATTGGATTGTTAACAACAAATTGACCAACAAGATCATATCTGAAATATCTTTCCATCAACATTCAATGGGAACGGATCGAATTTGGTGTTACAACTAAGATAATTTGGAAACCAGCTGCAACAACGAATCTAAGAAAAACGTCTTTAGAGAACCTTCTGTTTCTCTTAATACGGATCGAATTTGGGCAAATTGCTTAAGAAAAAACAAATTTGGTCCGTTCTAGACAAAACCCATGTTTCGTATTTTCTAGATTCTTCTCCATTGCCCAAAACGTCCAACGAAAAATTGTCACTTCTTATTCCAGTGAATTTCTAAGTTGGAATATTTAATGATGAGTTGGAGATCAAATCTTCAATCTGGAAAATATCTTGGAGGCTAAAATGGTGAGAAATGTTACAACCAATTTATTAATAAACCATCATTGGTAAAATCATGCATAATAATCATCAATTTATTAAAAATAATGGAGAAGGAATAATATTTATCCATAAGAGCATAAATAATTATAAAATGGAATTATATGATAAAGTATGGTAAATGATGTGATAAACAATGGTAAAAATGGATAAAATAGCCATTAAAGAGTGATAATAATAGTGACAAACTAGCAGTCCAACACTCCACGACTGCCTGTGCTACCTCGCAGACTGCCCACCTTTGCTGTCGCTTTTTCATTGCGCCTCTTATCGACCAACTATGTGACACGCAACTTGGCTTCATCCTTTCTTTTCTATGATGTTGTACTATACAACTCTACCAAATCCGAGGTGCACCACTCGAGAGGCCATGATTCTAACACTGTAAAAATTACATCATCAATGGTGATGAAGGGGAGCTTGGTCCACTGCTGTGCCAAATCCTTTCGTGCCTTGATGTAAATATTATGCATGTCTGCCTTGTAGTCTGCAAAGCTCCGCAAATTGTTGTGCACTGTGGGGGATAGGCGCGACCTCCTATTAATCCACATCCGGATGCTCGCCTCCATGAGCACCCAGAAGATATTTGTATCGCAAATCCACTTCGCGTCCTTGGTAGCCCAGAGTGACGTGTACTTTGTGGCCTCTGGTATGTCTTGCTCAATCGTTGGGAACTGACTATCCTCTAGCAGTTCTCCCACTACCAAAAAAATGGACAAGAGCGACCACACGTAGTAGAAGGTCTTACTCTGCTCTTGTGCTTCGTTGCAGTTGATCAAGAATTCCTTGCAGAGGAATTTGGCCCAATTGAATTGGACCCCCTCTGCGCATTGTTCAGCCAATGCAACTATCGGTGCTGGTATTTCATCACCGCGACATTTTCTCATTACCTTCTCGGCCAGGAGTTGGGTAGTTATGCACACCCCTTTATCCTTGATATTTTTGATGAGGTAACCCCTATTTTTCTTCTCGAGCTTATATTTCTTCTTCATGGCTTCCATGAGAGCCAAATTGTTGCTTTTTCCTGCTATCGTTGCAAGGTCCTTTCCCTTACAGGGAAGCCGAGAAATTCTATGGATGAGATCCGCCGTGATGGGAATAGGCTCCTCCAGCCATAATTACCCATCATGCACCAAGCAAAGCAGCTATCTGATGACGAAAATAGTGATGGGCGTCCCGTGAAAGTGTAGTATCCACAACAGATGAAGAAATCCAACCTTCTTCACATTGCACAACAATTTTCACAGCTCTAGTGTTATGACTGGCCCCTCCGTGCTCTACTTCATGAGGCTCTCCATCTCTAAGTGTGGGAACTTTTCGCTATCCATGAGGTCCCAATCTTCGAACTTCATTGGGGGCATGCATCCTATGTGTGATCCCTCAAAAAAAACTCCATCAAAGGAGTGGGGTCTGGAGTGTGCTCTTTGTGGCATCTAGATCCTTTGGTATCTTGGTTTTCCCTTTTTGCAGAGGGACATACTTGGGTAATTTCACTGCAGAGCGCACTAACTGGATATCCTCTTCCATGTCTTCTGCTTCCTCTACCTCATTAATGAAAGCCTGTAGGTACTCGTCCTCATCATTTGACTCAATGGTGGCAGCCTTACCCTTTTCTTCCATTGAGAGCTTACCGAACCGTGGATTCCTCGAGGACATGCGGACTGGTCCCACTACCTTCTTATCTTCTTTCGGTCTCGGCGTTCGAGGTGATTTCAGGATTTTTGGTGCAACCTCAGTACCTTTGGGAACATTGTGTATCGTGGGGTTGTACGCGGCCTCGTTGGCGGCTCCTTCTGTAAAGCCCAAACCTCTCATGGTAGCTGCCATCTTGGTTGAACTGTTTGTGGTTGTTCCTGAACTTCGAGGCTCGAATATTGCTCGGCGATCAACTCTCTGTTCTTTAATCAACTGCTCAAATCTCAAGTGAACATGTGTTGTCTTGTGGATAGCCCCTTGAGTTTTATAGCGCATTTTGAATTCAAATTCGACCATTTCCCCCAATTCTAGGCCATTAATTCTTTCTTGGCAGTAGATTGTCCCAAATCTTGCCCTTAATTCGCATCTCAAATGCCTATCACCCACTCCCTTTTGCCTTAAATCGGACATCTCATCATGAACAGTGACATCAATAGTCACTCCCCAGCCTACCCACGTGGCAGCACAGCCCCCTGTGCGCGGGCGCAAACCTTGTGGCATGCTGATTCTACATGCACCTCCCTTATCGCACACCTCCCAAACAGACTCTTTTATAGTCTCACGCTCTCTTTCAACTGCCTGGAGCAGTGAGACTTTGCTTCCTATGGATAGTCAGGTAGTCGCACCACCTGTGCAAGGCTTCAACTCGCCTTCCAGTATAGTCTGCGGAAAATCCTCAATTGCCCTCGTGATAGCTGGCACTGCGCATTCTATCGTATGTAATGCACTTCCTTGGTTACCGTGTTTGATGAGATGCGATCGTAGCCATGGCAGCAGAGTCATAAATTCTCAGTGACAGTCTTCTAATTCAATTGTATGATCATTCACACCTTGCCTTGTCATCCTTGGTTTATCAACGAGACATGCTTGCTTGATCTCATTTTCCAGCCTCTTGACCTCGATGGCCATCAAAATGCTTTTCTTCCTCAATCATACCTGGTCTTTTTCGAGTTCGCGAAGTCTAAGTTTCCTTCGTCGAATGGCTTCCTGAATCCTTATGTGTTTGACCTCACATAGCTGTGTGATTTCTTTGTCCAGTTCTTCGCGCATAGTCACATCTCCGGGAGCTATTACATGCAGATTCCTCTTTGCACTCTCTTCAGAAATTATGGTCTCTACTCTGTTCCGCACCTTTGGAATCATTTCCGCTGTCAAGGTTTTACACATGGACCTATAGGCACATCAAATTTCTAATACGTGCAAGTCCCAATTAGGGCATCTTGCCTGGTGAACCCTGTTCAATACTTCGCACACCCTATCGAATGCCTCTCCATGGATAATTGGTAGTGTGCGTCGCCTTTCCTACTATGTGGTTTGTTTTGATTCTCTATTTTGGGAGTGGTGTGTGCTTGTGTGGGCTATATAACATATGTCCATACCCATCAGGAAAGGTGGATGCGCAAGTTCCGCCCCTACTGATTAGCTCTCGCTCTAAGCTGGGGTTTTCCAAAGTGTAGTAGTGTTGTTGATTCAGTTTATTGTTATTTCAGATTCATTTATTTAATTACATATTTTGTTTGAGATCATCAACTATAAAGAGTATTGATTCTCAGTTTCGAAGCTTTCGGATTGGAATCGTTCACTTCTTGTATTGGTTATTGAGGATTGGAATCATTCACTTCTTTTCAAGAGTGTACACAATATGTGCATGCTATAATACTAGAGAGTAATGCTTCCTAAATCTTAGTATAGATCTTTCAAATACAAGAGTAAATGGATGCTTTTAATAAATCCCAATTGCAATTAAAGAAAACTTAATCCTCTAATGAAATTAAATCATACATTCATCAGAGTAACAACAATCATCAGTCGAGGATACAATAGTGATAACTCATTCCTTTTTTAACTGATTTAATCTAGATCAAACACAATCCTCAATAACCAATACAAGCAGCAAACAATTCCAATCTAAAAGCTTGGACAATGATAGTCAATACTCTTTACAGTTGATGATCTCAAACAGAATATGTAATTAAATAACTGAATCTGAAATAATAGTAAGCTGAATCAACAACACTACTACAAATTATACAAAGTAGAACGATTTTGTTAATATTGGAAATAAGAAACAACAAAGCGATATAATTGCAGAAAGTAAGAATTCAATCAAACCATCACACTGTAGAAATCAGAAATGCATGATATAGGAACAATAAGTGAATCCACCAGGGGTTGGGCCCTTAACCGCCAATGAATACCGTCGAATTACTTCAGGAAATGCGAAGGAACATCAACTTGACTTATATATTAATCATCAAATCGAGCAGCATTACACTAATTTGTGTCTTCTCAGTAGTAAGAGTCTACAAATAAAATTACAATTTGGAATAATAATACTCTCTCTCTCTCCTCCTACCATCTAGTTCTCCCCCCCCCCC